>MU869007.1:51760-62529 GCA_036418205.1 Ostertagia ostertagi | reverse complement strand
CAGAAGACTATACAGAAACCTAGGCTTCACGATTCTCCACCATCTATTACATTCTTGTGATGTTGTGGAAACAGGGTGCTATGTTACGCTTTTCTGCTCAATTTCTGGGGAAGAATGGAACTCCGATCACTACTTGCGTCGAGGAATACGTTTTTCCACGAAGCAGTGTACACCTATTTGCGAGCAGGTAGAGTTGCAAAAGCTATGGAGAACATTCACAGAACCTTGTGCAAATGCATTGGATAAACTCAGTTTTGAGGAATGTTATTAATTTAAATATCGCTATCAGAAACGGAAATCACTTATGACCCAATTTAACAAGGTATCGTATTCTCCTAACAGACACAAAAGCGTTTTGTACCCTGCAATCGAGCTCAAATGAAGATGAGCTTTGAGGAGTGGACAAATGTGTTCAAGTGTTGTTTGGTGGCTGCTCGTCAAATTTTGGCTGTAAAACCTGGATGGAGGAAAACCGAACGTACAGCTCTTTTTGCACCTTTGTTTTCCATTAGTGCGAGCAAAACTTCTCATGACAAAAACCCTCTGAAGTAACCAACTTCTCCAGAGCGAGCTAAAATGCACCCCCCTCCTCCCATATGCATCAACATGTTATGAAAGGGAATCCGTTGATCAGAGGCAAGAAATATTAGGTCGTGAAGAAAGTTCTTGCGCTTTTCGACCTTGATTTTCAAATGCCTGTATCTCGGCTCATTCGAAACCTTTTTGATTGGAGTAAAGACTGTTAGAATCCACAAACCTCTGCCAATAATAGCTGCGTTGAATCAGCCCGGTAGTGCAGAATACTGGAGCTCTAGAGACGATGAACCCGGCGGAGGTCGTTTCCGCATCATGTTGGGTTTTGAAGCATAACTCTTTGGAGAAGCTATCCAGGTAGTCGAGAAAGTGACAATTATAGGCAAAAGGTCTACCGAGTAGGATGTTCGCAGGACTAATTCGTAGCCAATCTTGTTCAACTTCTGCAGGGTTGGTTGTGGAATGTGCGTCCGAGCTACCTGTCAGGACGAGTCTGTTCCTTATAATGAAGAATGCTAGGTGAATGTGCTTTAATTTTATTCCGAAGAGCTAGACCAGCCGCTGACCTTATGAAAGTCACCTCGACCTCCTCCAGTACAGTTCCATTTCTGCAAAGTTGTGAAGCCTGATTGCGGTCGATCCATTCAGCAAAGGTGTATGAAGCAAAGAATTCGCTCTTTATCGCATGTCGCAAACGAGTAGGTCAGGTCGTTTTTCATTGCATGAAACAAGCAGAAAGCGGGGCGATCCTTCAAAGTGGAGAGTTGTCGCGGCACGACCTAATTAAATTTCTTGGACTTTACACCTCTTTATGCATAATAGGGACTTTCGGCTAAGCGTTGGCATTGTCCAATATCCGACCACCACCACCACTTTCTTTAGTTACAAAAGTATTTTCAACGATTGTTTCACGGTATTTGTTGCGAATCTTAGCCAAGCGTATCTATAAAATCTTAGACCTGCTTCCGCTCCTTACAGGCCTTTTTGAGCTAGAAAAAGAAAATCATGCAAATCTGTTCTTCGATTATGCCGTATTCAAGGCTTCAAAAAGTGTTAAACCAAATGAGAAATAACAAAGGTAACCCCAGTGTCAGATAGTACAAGAAAAGCTCTTCAAAATGGTTTATACACAGTGGCAGCTTGCTCGAAGTCGAAACAAAATAAAGGGTTCATAAATGGGAAAACCAAAAAGCGCAAGAACTTTCTTCACGACCTAATACTTCCGATGTTGGCAAAGGCTCGCTTCAAGCACAGATTGATGCAAATTTGAGTCTGAGTTCTGCTCTGAAATGATACCTTGTTGACTCTTGCGGCTATGGTATCAATTCATTGCTCACGCCTTAACAGCTATTATCTTAGTGATATAATACATCCACCAGCTTAGGAAGACCAGCATATTCCAGTAGTCATCATTGTTCGCTATTTACGTAGTAGCCATGAGTTCGATTGTTTTTTTTCAGGCTCAAACATCAACTACTAACGGAGTTGTCATGGAAGGAGGTGATCTTGCTACTCAGTTACCTACGGCACAGGTTCGTGTGACTTAACTGGTCGGCAAATGATTGAGATGATTTGATTTTAGACCTACATGGAGGTTGCTCCAATAGAGCCCGTGGATTGTAGTGCAGCAAATGTGCATCTGAAGGTGTGTGAGTTTTGAATAATAGCCTTTGTTATAGAGTTGCAAATGAAAAGGAACACAGAAAGCATTCCGTTATATTCAACAAATTTACGCTTTACTAAGTGATTTCTACCATCTTGATTCCAATAATACTCCGAATCAGCCGTTGCAGCTCGGATGCTCACATCCAAACTCCACGAACGCCAACGCTTAGCACCTGTTGCGGCTGTTTTGGCAGCAGTTTTTTTTTCTTGTGATTACTGTTCGCAATTCAAAAATAAGAATGATTCACATTAGGGAGATGAAAGCCGCACGTCTTAATTACCACACACCCATTTGTGAAACGATGTTATGGTGCATATTTGACTTTTCATGATTCAAATTTGGGGAATCTTCAGTCACTCCGAAACCCGTGATCAAATTTTTCAGAAGCACGAAATGTTGTAGATTTTTGAAAATATTCCTGATTTCCTCTCGATGAGGAACAAAACTGTAAAAAAAAGCAATTTTATAGCACGCTTACCGTGAGTTGAGAGATTTTCTACTCACCTCTTATCCTACTCCGTATCTGGTCATTAATTTACTTTTTATCAGATTCATGTGTTTGATTACAGAACCAGTGCACTCCCGAGGACCGGCAGCGAATCAATGTAGGATGGTTTACGGGCCCTGCAGACGCCAAGGAGGAGTACGACCAGTTCGTTTTAAAACCCTATTGTTTTCATTTGTTAACCTTTGTTCTGTTTAAGGACATGGAAAATGAGCGGTGCTAAATGAGACCATTTTTTCAGCAAAATCGCAGTGTACAGTCAACGTTTAGGATGCCAGATGTATAATTTCGTGAGCTATCCTATTGGGGGAGTAAAGCGTGGTTTCTGGAAGCCGAACAGGTCCGAATGTCTTCTTAGTTTACTAGAATTTGTGTCGCTGTTCATGGAAGCTCGTCCATCGTTCACGAGTTGGGTACGATAACTTCTCATTCAGCACATCAGCTATTCCTCCTCCAATCGATTTGCCTGATGTGCAGCTACAAAACCATTTATGGGAAACTTACGTCAATGCTCAAATTTCCTCATGGATCGACTGTGATTCCCAAAACGACGAGCTGGCTGCATTGTCCGAGATTGAATTGCAAAAGGTTGGAATCATTTTTACAATTTTTCCTAAGGTTGTAAGAGGGTTTCTTTTTTTTATTGTCTTTTGTGAATTAGGAATATCAAGCCACCCATACTCGATTTTTATTTCAGGAACTCAATTACTGCGCCTATATGGGCCTCCGCAGTGCTGTTTTTCGGCTGAAGCATGCCGATTCCCCTCGTTTAGCTCGCATTCTCAATCAGTGGCTGTGGACCAGAAACGTGAATTTGGGGTAAGATTTAGAATTTCTTGTTCCAATACGTGAAAAACTTTGTGAACACCATGTGGTTTCGATTTCTTTTGCCTTGCGTGCTCATTTGATGGGACATTCATCTTGCTTCAACGTTTCGAGTGAATTCGTCTTCAGAGGCCCTTAGTAATTGTAATTGGGCGTGGTAGGACTGAAAAGGACTCTAACTTTCAGCAGCGGGAAACGTTCGCTGTGGGAGCCCAAAGTTCACTAGTCATCAAATACGGACCTGGGATTTCCCGCAGCGAAAGAAGATTAGCACTGCAGAAAGAGAAAAAAGTCGCTTTCTGTCCTAGCAAATCAACCCTTAGTGATTGGTATGAATGTTACACAAAAACTCTCGCTACACACAAGGAAAGTAATACACAACAAACACTTCGGGGTTACAACATGAGGGAAGCTGGGGTATCCTCTGGGCATCAAATTTTTGAGACGAACCTGGATAATTCATATTGCAGCTTGTGGATACTCGTTCCGACTTCTGTTGATTACCTGGAACGGTCGCCGTCCGACAAGAGAGATTGTTGGACAGTTTGGGCCGACTTCAGGAAACTTTGTTCGAATTTTTCTAGTCAAAAGCTCATAGGTGAGTACAATTACACTGAACCATTTACTTCCATCACAACTTGAATGTATTGCAGCCGGTCTACACCTGTCGGCTGATATTGACTACGAATTTGTAGACAAAAAGCTCGTTGCTCGCTGGAAAGCGGAGCCAGTGAGTTTTGTCTGACTCGCTCTTCACCGATTCATTTTAAATGTTTTTATTGTTCTGTTCGATAGATGGTTCTTGTGGAATTTAGCTGGCAACCTTCTGCGTCGATGTTGACGCTTTCGTTAGTTGCAAGGATTCTCAGGACTTGTGCCTTCCGCCGTGAGTTTTTTCAAAGTTTCTCCTTGCCTTGACTTTGTCCTACTCAAGTTGTTTTAGAGCACATGCGAGCCTTTTGGTTGATCTATGGATGTCAGACAATGTTCGGATAATGGTTCGAGGTTCACTAGATCATGACACATCGCCTCCAGTGCAACTTCAGTGTGCTCAGGTACCTCCAGTTTATATCCAGAAAACTCATTACCATTTCGTGTTTTTTTTTCATATAAATGGGTCTCGAGCTCTGCAACTTTTTGATCGTTACTCTGTTTCTTTAAGGCTCTCCGAAGTGTTGTTCGTGATGTGAGTGCTCGCTCATCTGGTCTCGTGACTTCAGGATTTCTTGTTGATTCTAATGTCAATTACGTTGACGTTTTGCAGGTGGGTCACTTCAGAAATCCTGAGCAAATTTTTGTCATGTCAATGCCAGAATTTTCATAGGTGCCCTTACAACCGCTAGCTGACAATTTGGATTCCTGTGTTTATAACACCTTTGAACAAGATCCGGTCAAATATAGACGGTATCGCGAAGCTGTAGAGCAAGCCATATGTGATTACGGAGAATCGGCCGCACGACCAGAGCAACTTGTTCTATACGTACTGGGAGCTGGACGAGGTCCATTGGTGAGCTTCAGCCTTATTAGTTGATGACTCAAATTGCCAAATCTTCTTGGAGTATGATGATCCAAATTCGTACATAAGATTCTGTTGGTTAGCTCTCACTGCGATGGTAGCTTCTTCAGACCTATACTCGATATCGGTGGGTTGGGGTGGGCGTGTCACCGGAAGTGACGTGCACTTGATAGAAACTATGTGGATAAGCTGCTTCCAACATACATCGCTGGCTATCAGCAAAGCATGCTGGCAACAGCTTATCCACGCACTTCTATCAAGTGCACGTCACTTCCGGTGACACACCCACCCCAACTTTCGGATATCGACTGTACAAGTCAAGCATTCACATTACAACAACTCTCATCAGGAGTTAAGGATATTATAAAAACAGTTCCATCTTCATCTGTTTTATCTTCACGTGGCGTGCTTCGGGTCTGAAATACAAGCCCGTATGCTATGCTTCCCCTGAAGCTAAGTGATCCAAAGTTTCCTTTAAATTTACTTGTTTTGAACGATATAGTTTCTTCATTTTCAGTGCATGTTTACTTTTACCTACATACAATGTAGGTCCTTTATCAGGGCAATCCCAGATGGGAAGACAGAGAAAATTTAAAGGACTTTTCGTCCCCAACCCCTTCGGGGAGGATAGCATACGACCCACAGATTGACTGCAGGACGTACTAAGATGTCGGTCAGACTCGGCGACTGGCAACGCGATGGCCACAGCGACGACGCGTCGCTCCCGTTCCCACGCGTCGTCGCAACCAAAAAAGGAGTGATTGGCGCGCGCCATTTGCTTAAGGTTTTATTCTAATTTGAGACGCTTATCTGTGGGGGTAGCGGCGTCGTTAGTACAGTTAGTACGTCCTGTATTCGATGTATTACAGATATTACAGTAAATTGTTGACAGATCAACCAGGTAAGTGTTCCTGTACAGCTTGATTCTATTGAGAGTTGTTGTACCGTGTATGCCTCTGCTTAAATGTAAGAAAAAGTAGTTAAAAGAGACTAACTAATTAGTTTTATGACATGTTCTCGTCATTACTTTTGTAAAGAAGATCCGGTTATGCATGAGGCTCAGGTATAGCTTAATTCTAATAGATCAAATTACACTATTAATGTTATGGAAGTTAAAAAAATGCCATATTAGGTTACATGCTCGATTGAAGCGGAGCGGAATTACAACGCTCGGTTTCGATGTAAGCGGGATCGACTCCGCTTAGAGATCTACGTCGTAGAAAAGAATGCGAATGCTATCGTCACACTAAAGTATATGAATCAGAATGTGTACGTTTCCTGTATTCATTCTACAGATTGGGAACTTGTAAAATATCCTGCGCGCTCACGAGACTTCTCCGATTTTTCCAAGTATTTCATCGCTTTTTTGATTTTTCTGTGTAATACAAACTCTCCGCCAGCTCTTCTGTAATGAAACGCTCCGATGAGGCGGCTTATCGGGATGGTGAAGTCTCGTCATCTCCAAAATATCGTTGAGTCGCGCCGACCAGGTGTTTCGGCACACAGCTTTTCGAGTACGCAGTAGTCTATGGAGTAATTTAAAGGCTTTTCTTTTTCAACTTGGGAAGCATTTCTTGATGGAACAGGTGTGAGATACTTCACGGATACTGTTGTCACCCAAGCCAATTCCTTGTTATTTTGTGACTTCTTTCGCAGCAATCGAGCGATTGAAACAGTTTAGTTTGCGAGGTGGCTTAGAATATTATTTTTGTAATAAGTCGCATCCAGTCGCTGATGTTCTGGAATCCGTGTCCTGCGAAACCACTCAATAATCTAGAATCTATGGCTGCTCTTGACATGTATACTACTCCCAAGCGAGTTAGAGCTCATCACCGAAACGGGTTTAGGTAGATTTGAAAGTGAAGGTTGATTCACTGTAACTCAGTTAGCAATGATTAGTTCAATAGACAGAATTCAAACTCATTAGCAATCGTCAAATTCGAAGTCATTCGTTGGTTTCTTTATGTTGCCACCCTCTGTGTTAGGTTTCAGTCCATGTCGTTCACGCCGTTACTGCCGTACATTGATAGTATGCTTCTTTTAGTTCAGTCATTCCAGTCCTGCGTTTGAATTGTGTGTAAGAAGTTTACATGTTAGCTTTAGAGTCTCAGCCCACACTTGAATGAAATGGAGTGCCACCCACAATAAGCCGAGATTCACCTCCAACCGTGTGGTATTTATTATGAAAACTTACAGCCTTGTTGTGTCGGTAGAGCCCATCTGAGGCGCGTAATAGCATTCGTAGCCAATCGGTATCGATAGGAAATGTTAATTATCAATGGTTTATAAATTGTGTGACATTTCTTTCACAATTTCTCCCGAACAAGGAGGGCGCAAACCAGAGGACCGGTCAATTTCGGCTCAAAAATGAGCTTATTTGCGTTCAAAAAAGCTCAGCTATGCCATTCTCGTATCTTTCGGCGACTTGGCCGGAGTTATAAAATCGAGGTCATCCCGTTTCATAGCACTAAGAATCGTTGTACGTACGATAACGTGCGGCACCAAACCGCTCAAGTTATATAGTCTCAACTTCTTCCAAACTTTCCACTTCCATATTTCAGAAAAGAAGGGATAGTAGCTACTCCAGATAGAAAGCATTAAGCGCGTCATCTATGGTTTTTCAGATGGCGAAATCGCTGTATTATCATAGAGGCGGATATGCGAGATGTGCCATCAATAGCAACAGAAAATGGATATTCCAAGCCAGATATCATTGTTTCTGAATTGCTTGGTTCTTTCGGAGACAATGAGCTGAGTCCGGAGTGCTTGGACGGTATTACACCATTGCTGAAACCATCGACAATTAGCATCCCTCAGAAATACACGAGTTATGTTGGTAAGGACCCTTGTTACTTTCATTATCGTCTAGCGCTTGATAAATGCGTTCCGTTCTCGAATTTCAGCGCCGATTATGTCTCTTTATATGCATCAGCAGATTAGACTCTGTGGAGCAAGTTATTGGAATCGCGGGTTTCCAGGACATGGTCGAATAGGACCGGAACTTCAGTTTGATGGCAGTTATCGACAAAATTATCCGTTAGTAAGAGCTTGTCCATTTATGAAATTTTTTCCTGAAACTGTAATCGCTTAACCATTTTAAGGCAAGGTGAGCATGTCGCGAATATGGATCAGATATATGTGGCGTTTTTGCGACAATATTGTGCTCTTGCTGATCCGAAACCAGTGTTCACATTCGTTCATCCCAACTTCGAGAACCTGTCAAATGAACGATCGACCAGTATATCTTTTGAGATAGACCGCCCAGCTGATGTAATTTTTTTTCATTCTTGCAGTCATGTTCGAAGAAATACCTTTTGGGGAAGAAAGATAACATCAATATCCATTAACTGAAACCATAACCAGTCAGCGGTAAACTCGTCATTCCTGAAATCGACTGGCGAAAACGGGGTTCCATTTTGTTCTGTTTTGCCCCGTTCCCCCTTACAATTAGTTTTTTCTCACCGCCGCTTTCAGCAAAAAAAAAATAGCAATTTTGCTTCTATATCGATATCCAGAGCTTGATGATAGGACGTGTCACCAGAAGTTAACATTGTACCTGGATAGAAGCTAGTGGATATGCTGCTTCCAACATAACTCGGTGGATTCTCAAAAGCGTGCTGGCGGCAGCTTATCCACACAACTTCTATCAAGTGCACGTCACTTCCGGTGACACGCCTACTCTAACTTTCGGGTATCGATTGTATATTTCGGTATCATTTTATCGCGCTGCCTCTTAGGGGAAGAAATTATACGAAGTTATACGAATAAAAAGGATAAAAAGGATAAAGCATTTGCCGTTGATCAATCCCTTTTGGGATGCGGCACGCATTCTACTTCCATTTGTACATTCGTAGTGGCGTTTGAATGCGATGTGGCCTATACAATGACTTGCGGGGGCCAGCCGATGTACAAGTCAGTGTTTTTATCCTCCCAGACAAGTCTGGTACCAATTAACCGACCCCGGAGGGATGGAAGGCTTGGTTGGCCCGGGCGACTCACGACCCAGGATTTGATCCCCGGACCGCTCGCGTGGTAAGCGCGCCACTTGTCACTACACCACTTCCGCCCATGTGGAAATATCACCTGATTAATTCGGCTCACTGGATTTTTTCCATATTTTAGTATGGGCTTAGCGGAAACGTAATCCTCACCAACGAGGGAGGTTGTTCAAGGTGAGAAGCGCTTTTTTCTAAACGGGTTTCCGTAGGCTGTAGTGGCTCTCACATGAACTGCAAAAAAGGTTCGTTTTCACTGAGCGGCCTCTGAAAGGCAAACAACATCGAAAAATAACTGCTCCGATGGGTTCTTTCACTAAATTTCGGTAAAATCTAATTGTAAGGGTCACTGATGGCTCCTTCAATGGATGTGACACCTAGTTGGCGCTGGTGCTCTTTAGAGTAGATCTAGAAGCTCCACTTCAAAGTGAAAAAACTTTGTAATCACGGGGAATTTACACTTGAATCACTTGCTCACCTATTTTTGTCCTTCACAGGCCGCTGAGTGAAAATGGACTCAGTTTTGCAGTCCACCAGTGAGCTCCTACAACAAGCACGAAACCGTTTTGAGAAAGTGCTCCTCATGAAAGACCTCCACTGTAAGTTCAGAGGATTGCAGAACAAAACTTGATCTAATCGTACCCTTCTAAAAATCATGCCCAAAACAGCTGTGGGAGTGAGCTATCAACTTGGTGAGTATTCGGGCCATTTCGAGGGCACCACAAGCCGTTTTATTTCAATAAAAATATAACAAATACTATACTATTTGCTGACGTCATCCAAGTCATCCAAATCTTTTAAGCTAATGGGATTTGCTGGTTACTTCCACATGAACTTGTATAAGGATATAACGTTGTCTATTGTGCCATCAACCTATTCGGACGACATGATCAGCTGGTTTCCTGCACTAATACCTCTTAGAGAACTGTATCGAGTTCTGCCGGCAGAAAAGGTATTATTTATTTCTAGTTAATAGAGTCACGACTAATTCGACCGAAAGAAATGTTGTCGGCAATGCTGACTGAATCATTTGGCGGATACCATGGCACAATATTCGTTTATTTAGGTCACCCTCAACATAGAGCGAAAAGTTGACGACAGCGGCGTGTGGTATGAATGGTTCATACATCATACGGTAATTTTTCTAGTTATCGTCGGATATTCTCTGGTGTACGGAGAGATTTACTCTTTTTATGTTGTACCGCTGTTCCCCTCCCTTCGCTGTGTCATTTGGAGGCAGAACTGATGGCCATTATAATGGAAAACACACCTTATTAGCACAAAAACGATAAGTTCAAAGAAAATGAGATTGTCTATATATGTGACTTCAAGGAATTAATGTTATATATACAGGGGTGGCCAAAAAAAAGAGACACTTTGCCCATGGCGCACATCATCGAACTTTTCGTCGCACAGGGAGCCGATGTTAATGAAAGTTTTACGGCAGAATATTCCTTAGGTGTTCCCCCGTAAACAGAAGCAGGCCCTCCTTCACTGCCCCCGCCGTCTTCAGAATATGACGTCATCTGCCGTCACCGTCGAGCTCAACGAGGCTTACCGTAATCGCTCCGGCCTGAAGCTGCTACATAATTTCTTCAATGGATTAACTGTTGAATAGCTTCCAGAGACATTAGCTGTGACTGTGCAAGACCGCTTTTGACCAGCGTTTCAGAGGACGTCGTAATGTCTATGGTACTCGACGACCTCGTTGAGCTCGTACCGCTGCAC
>MU869007.1:20336-45346 GCA_036418205.1 Ostertagia ostertagi | reverse complement strand
TGTCGCAATGAGGGGTGTGCAGAAACCGACTACTGTGTTTTTGCAGCGGCGAAACGTTTTTTTTTTTTCGCAGCGGGAATGCTCCATCTAGTGTTCCGAAGTGGATTAATATTGTTTTATTTTAAATGCATGATTGATGGGGTGATCTGATATGTGAAATCAGAACAAATATTTATTTAACAGAAAAATCTCCGTCTTCATTCAGCAGTGTTTTCCAGTACTTTTATTTCATTTTTGTTAAGGTGCTCTACCATGTGGTTCACGTTCCATGGCAATCTCCAGAGGATGTAAAGGAACTTCTTTGGCGACGTCACGTTTATAATAATGCCGTCATCTCTTTGAAAGAGGTATTAAACTTCCTGGGTTTTTGTTGTTTTATCTCCCTTTCAGAGTGAATTCTGCGGGGAATATATTGTTGATTAAAATCTAGATGGGAAGGTGGCCGGCTTTTATCAACTTCATTGTAATGCGCCACGCATTCAACTCAAATTCTGTGACTTAGGCCGCGTTCATAGTTCGCGTCTTTCGAGAATAGGATAATAGGCGGTAGGATATTAGAATGGGAGTAGAGTAGGATTAAATGCGTTCCGATTGGATTCAGGCGAATCGACCGACACGTACACATACAATCCTGCTAGCACTATCTTGATCCACTGCTATCCTGATCTCTTACTCTACTATTACTTACTACTATCCTGCTATCGTTACATCGTTTTCTACTTCTCTATGACGATTTCAATCGACACGGATCTAGTCTTGTCAGCGCGCTATTCTGATTTTCTTCTATTGTACGAAGTCGCAAGGGTGTGCTTCACTAGGACAGAAAGCGACTTTTTCGCGTTTCGCAGCGCGAAACATTTTTCGCTGCGGGAACCTCAGGTCCACCGCTGATCATCAGTGGACCCGAGGTTCCCGCAGCGAAAAATGTTTCGCAGTGCGAAACGCGAAAAAGTCGTCTTTGTCCTAGCTGAATCCACCGAGTCGCAAACTATGAACGCGGCCTGAACTTCGAGTGGGGTATTTTTGGCGCTACTCCACTATTACTGCTCCAAAATCTCAAAATTTTATTTTTCGTCGAAACTTTGCCTATAGGGGTAATTCGATGCCCTGATTACGAATATGACATTCATTTTTGATGCTGGCGCCATTTGGCGCCCATTTGTCACGACGGCTGTTTTCACCAAATTCGCTGTAAACTTGTACATAGGGGTTATTTGGTGTCCTGATTACGAATATGACATTCGTTTTTGGAATTGGCGCTGTTCTAACGCATATTTTCTGCTCTCCTGGGCTCTCTCACTTATACATTGTGCTTAAGACTAAGCTTATTGGAGAAGGAGGACTCCGAGGTGGGTAAACCACGCAGCATGTGACAAAAGTTGAAGTGTGTGATATCAGGGTGAGTGGCTCACTCACCTCTGAGCCCTCCTTTCCCCAAGGGCTTAGTCCTGATGCGATCAACCCAGTGCGAGGGCGCAGACGAGCAGAAAATGGGCGCCAAATGGCGCAAGCGCCAAAAATGAATGTCATATTCGTAATCAGGACACCAAATAACCCCTATGTACAAGTTTACACCGAATTTGGTGAAAACAGCCGTCGTGACAAGGTGGCGCCAACTGGCGCCAAATGGCGCCAGCATCAAAAATGAATGTCATATTCGTAATCAGGGCATCGAATTACCCCTATAGACAAGTTTCGACGAAAAATAAAATTTGAGATTTTGTAGCAGTAGTGGAATAGTGCCAAGTTTTCTGATCTGTTGAAAAATGACCATAATGAATTAAAGGTATGATGGGTGAGAGGTGAAGGGTTTAAGATGCGCGTACTTTGCGCGTGACGTGTGTTTCAGGAGAAAGGCAAATCCTTAATGGGAACAGATGAAACGAATGAATTGAAAGGTGTAATGAGGGGAAGGAAGTTTCCGCAATACCGTCCTTATGGCTATTACCGCTGTGCGCACGTTGCTGTTTCATAATTTTGTTGTCTTTCTGTTTTTCATTCTGCTTTTTGATTGCTTTGTTTTTCTTTTTCCTTTCTTTTTTACTTTTAATCATAAAACAGGCGTACATGAATTGCCCAGAAAAGTGCACATTGTTATCGTGGAAGACTACAAGTTAAGCCAAGGATGTACGAGAACACTTCAAATGACTGTATCGCAGGATTATTTTGCAGTGCGCATCTTCAGAGGGGGGGGGGCGAAGGAACTGTTTTGCGCTGCGCTTCGCATTGCATTGCGCAAGATGCGTTTCGCGCGACGCGAGCATTACTGCGAACCTTTCGCTTGTCACCAGTTACAAAGCCACTCCTATTGAACTGGAGAACAACTGTGAGCGATTTATGCTTGTGGTTTAACTCCCTTGTAATTGCGTCACGTTAAACACGTCACAGATTCATTTTTTGCAGATCTTTCGTCAAGAACTGGAACAAGCGGAAGCTGCTGGAAAGGGGTTGGAATCAATGAAGGAGGAGGAAGATGCCGAGCTTAATCGTCTCATTGCAGAAAATGATCGGATTAACCGTGAAAAGGTACAAATTTGTTTGATGTAGAATTCGTGAGGAACGTGATCAAAGCACTTCAATTTTTGGTATTCCGAGAATTCTGAATGGTGCAGTTGTAGGCAGAAGCAAGGGCGCGAAAAGAGGAGGAAGAATGGAAGGTTACTCAGCGTGAGATTCTAAGCGAAATCGATGAGGCTCTTCAAAAACAGCACCAAGTGGCAAAAGAGGCTACAGCAGAGGTAGTTCCAGAAATCGGGTTATCGAATGTCTATAGTTTTTGTTTTATTTTTCTCTACGAGCTGTTGAGCAAAGATTTATATGGCTTCATAGGAAATTGCTATTTAAGGTTCGAGATGCAATTTCTCGCAGTCGTGACTTCGTGAACGAGGAAAATTTAGAAGCGAAGATCCTAGAAGCTCTTGAGCACCCTATAGTCTACGATTTTGCTATCGATCGCCAAGGCAAAAAGGTAGGTCTTTTGTTTCAGTTCGCGATTTTTGAAAGATCTCCAGACTCTGTCCTGAGCCCACTCAGGACTTTTATCATATTCCCTTCATATAGCCGGTCTTTTTGGCATTGGCATAATTTCCGTTAAACTGGAGGTCATGATTTATTTGCTACTCAATTGTACAACGTTATTTTTATTGATAGTTCCTTAATTTTTGATTTATTTTAGTTCTTCTTTTAATGGTGTTCCATAGTATTTCCTGTTAATCCTCGCATCATGTGGGGGCGATCTAGTCCAGCCCCTTTGTTCGCTCTTTTTGTTGCTTTGAGTGGGAGGGAAGTCAATATTTTTCAATGGATAGATAAGCGAATTTCCATTCTGATTGTGAGAGACGTACCATGTGGAAGTTCACAAAAATTTAAATTTGAACAAGTAAAACTCGGAATAGAACAAGCTGACGGACTACGTCAAGGTCGTTTGTTCACATGAATTTATACCCAGCTGATCAAATAATATAATAATTACATTCTTCTCGCGTGATAGTGCTAAAATTAAGGTCATTGTCTTTTCAGTACTACGATCCTACACCGGTGAAGTACCAAGAGGGTGTACCAACGCGACAAAAAGGTCGACTCTTTGATCGCACTCTTGGAGTCCCACAAGCATCTGAGTCCGAAGAGGACAAACATCAAGATGATTTATCAGAAGCTTCCAAGGTCTGAAAAATGTATAGAGACATTGAAAGTTCAAAAGCTAGTTAAGCTGCATGTACCTGTAATTTTTTAATTAACTTTTCTAGAGCTTGAATGATATATTAGAACTCAGTAGATAGTTAATCGTGCGACTTTGACATTGTTAACTGTTGTTATCGAATGATTGTTAGGTTTTGCGATTTAGATTGGACCGGGTCGCTTTTTCATGATTTTTACCTTGTCGTTCACAATCTCAATTTATAGGTTAATTTTTACATATATTTGTTCTGTATTTTATTCTCAGGAACCTAGTAAATGTTAAAAAAGCCGTCACTTTTTTGCTGTCTCGTGGGAGAATCGAAGTGTATTTACTTTATTTTATGAGTGTTTGTGCTCACTATGAAGGCCTGTAGGAGATGCAGACATATGTGGCTGAAATCGGAGAGCTGGTTCGAGCCCAACGGAGGGATGAAGAAGAAATTGACTCATTACAGGATCGTATTTCTCGGGTACGCAAAATTTCGTGTTTTTGTGTTCATCATTTTTCTCGTGTGAGCACGCGTAGTTCACTGCATTACATATATCTGTCTTGCTTAAACTTTTTTAGCAGTAGGTTGAGTGCTTTCAGATTGTGAAAGAACTCTTGGGACAACGAGCGTGGATAAGACTCTACCCGTACCTGAGGACTGTTGCATTACTGTTGTATTACTCGTGTACTACTTTGGCAGGTATATCAAGTTTCGTGATGGTCTTCCTATGTAAACGTGCCCCCTCCTTGCCTGGTTACGAGTAGTCAATATCAAAACGCGACTTCAGAGGCTCAAGTTTGATTTTGTACTACCAGGAAAGTTCATTAGGTCACTTGGCCGACTGGAGTGATATGTATACATATTTCTGCATTCGTCCTGAATTGCTGAGTATAGGTCTGCTACCCTTATATGTTCAACTTTCCTCTGAAAGGACTTATGAAGCAGAAAAGCGCGACACCATATGCTTGCATAAGTTACATGTACAAAGAATTTGAGATCAGTTAGTAGCGAAACCGGGTGATATTCGCTCCTGACTACCCTAGACGCCTGTAGCGCAGGCACCAGCCATTCTCATTCAAACAAGTGTGATTTTCGCAATCAGGCTGTTGAATTAACCATTTGAGTAAACTTTTAGCCATTTTTGAAATTTTGACCTAACCTCGAAAAATGGGGGTCACTTTGAGCTATCAACCCATCACCAAAGCTGTTATCGGGATGGAACTAACCTTCTAGACACCACTCAGAAAAAAAAACGAAAACAGTGTATGACTTGTCTATCTGCACTATCATGAACTCTACAAGGCATTGTTCTTGAGTGCAACCTCCTCCTCCGCTCCCTCGTCGTCCACGATCAGTCCACCCGAAAGATGTTTTTAGGGAGTTGCGATAACATTATGACTTGCCCCACTTTTTTCTCATTAGTCTTGTCAAAACCTCAGAAATTGACCAGAAACTTGTGGGCTTGTTTGGGGTAGCTTGACCTCCTTAACGCGAATATTTGGCACGGAAAAGCCATACGTGCACCAACCAGGAAGGTCGTTCAGGGCGGTGCCAAGCTTTTTCAAAACGGTTTTTGCATGATATATGAACACATGCAAGAACCACAAATCTGTGGTTCATTTTTCCTAAATGGCTCTCTGAATACCAAAAAAGGGCGTGATGAAGGGGTCCGTGGTTCGATTCCTTGCGATGACAAATTTTTTGCATTTCGGGTTGGCGTCTCAGAATTTGCGCAAAATGGCGTCAGTGCCAAGAATGGATGTCATTTGCATAATAAGAACCGTCACCAACTCTCACAAGTAGCTTTTGTCCAAAAACGGGTCATGGCATTTGTGACCCCAAAAGGGCACCAATGAAGCACAAAATGGCGTTATTAGGGCTTCAGATGATGTGTGCTCCAAAAAAACGAATGTTATATTCGTAATCAGGGCACTGAAGAACCCCTATATCAAAGTTTCAAGGAAAACAAGGTATTGACCAAATTTCGAACAATTGAACCATGGGGAAGCCACTAGAGCTATCAGGCCTGGTGGTAGATGATATGACAATCTCCTCGCTATCTAGAATGAAAGGGCTCTAGAAACGAGAAATCCTGAGCTGCGATGTAACACGTGTCTTATAGAGACAAGACGTCGGTCTCCGTAGTTATCACAAGAGTATACTCTATTTTCTGGGGTACCCCCCAGGAGGCTCGTCGCGCGGCAAAAAGGCAAAGCCAGCGGACGGACGGACGGGTACCCCATTTCTGCTCCGAGCTCACCTAAAAGCCGTCCGTGGACACACGTCGGGTTGTCCCTACGGCCAGTCCAACTTTTCGAGGTCGAGTCAAAGATCTCGATTTTCCCCAAAACTTCGGTGTTAGGGTTAGATCAGCGCTCTGATCACGAAGATGACATTCTTTCTGACGCCAGCGCAATTTGGCGCCATCTTGACGCCACGACATTTTTCCCACAGTTGTAGGAAGAAAACTCATTCTAATGGGGTTATATTTGTGACCCTAACCAATAAATGTAGTCGAACATAGAGATAGTACCACTTGGCACCCATTCTGGTGCGGTAGTGGAACCAACAACCCCTACAGCGCCGTGCGAACTTGAGTCCATCGCGCTATCCACTAAACCATTGAGTGCACACGCACGAAGGCATCGAAATCCCTTACGAAGTCGTGCCACTTCCTCCAGCACATAGCTTGGACAAACGCAATATTTTGTTAGAAGTTCGCGTTTTTTTCTAATGCACGGATAGCGGTAACCCTTTAATATGACATCAGTCAACCTTGTGGACGATATGCCCCACAATGAAGCCGTAGAAACGACAGTTTCCAAGGTAATTTTTCTTCCGCTCTTTTTTTGTATTTTAGAGTCATTTAGGAAAAATGAACCATAGATTTGTGGTTCTGGCATGTGTCCCTGTATCATTCAAAAAACCGGTTCGAAAAAGCTTAGCACGCCAGCACGACCTTCCTGGCAAGGGCACTGCAGCTGTCGGGTCCCTGGATGACGTCGGGGCGGAAGTACTGGTTTCATTATAACCATACTCAGAAGCGGCAGGGGGAGTATTGAACAGAAGAGGGTGAAAAGCGAACAAATTCATCACAAGGTCATGCTTCCTCTTTCGGAGTGTTCTCGAATAACCACTAGAGATGCGTCTCTCGTTACAGCTATGGAGTCAGTAAAGTCTAGTGTAATCAGCGGCAAAGACTCACGGCGAATCTCCAACATTTGTTTTACAACCCAAAAAAGTATGTCCATTTCACGACAACCGAGACCATGCGTTTGAAAAAGACAAGGTTCTAGACATAAGCCTAGTTGAAAAGTCCTACCATATCCATCGTGCAGCAGTGATCAGCCTCCTTTTGAAGGACCACTGCACTTCTCGCTCAGCAATCACCCTGCCGCCAAAGTACGGTTCCCGTAGGCACCTCAAAAACGACCTCACTAGCTGCCAGCCTTTTAGGAGTTAAACGACTACTCCTCGGTTGAATGTTGGTAACAAGTCACTGGATTAGTGGCTGGGTGTGCATATACTGATGATAGATAATACATATACTTGAGATGGAGTGGGTTCAAAAAAAGTTCAAAATAAATGCTTAAACTTTTAAGACAATCTGTATTTTGAGGCATTGATGACAGCCGTTATACGTGTATCCCACTCAGCATCTTTTTATCGTTGGTAATTACAAGGGAGGTTGTTCAGGGTAAGCCGCGCTTTTTCAAAACGGTTCTTTGCATGTTGTAGCAACTCATGCGTGGACTACAGAACCAAGGTCCATTTTCGCTGAACGGCCTGAGAAGGCCAAAAACTGGTGAGGAAGTGATCCAAGGGTCGATCTTCGTGATGACAAATTTTTGCATTCTAGTTGGAGCTTCCAAATTCACCATCAGGATTACCAGTAACTATACTCAGATTTTTAACTGGAATGTGGCGAAAAAAGTTGCAACGCCAGAAAGGCGAAAAATAGTGCCGAAGTGGCGTAAATTTCAGCCATCTGGGAAGATGGATTTCATATTCGTGATGAGAGCATGGATATTTTTCGACGTAGAAGATTTGGAAAAAATTGAGATTCCGAGCCAGTTCCGCAAATTTGGCCGTGGACAGGTCGGTCAGTAGCCCATGGCCTACTCCAGCCGGCGATCGGAAAATGAGTTAATCAAGCTTGTGATGGACAACAGGACCCGCATGAGTTGAAGTCGAGCAATTCTTCTCTCCTTCAAGACGTGATATGTTTGGCCTCGCTCTTCCACTCGTAGGGCCTCATGACAGGAGCGATCTCAAGGACCGCGACGTGGTGCACGTTCTCTATGAAATCGAGCTTTGGATCCCGTGAATCATTACGGTGTACCGCTTGATTTCCGCGCAGTGTTGCTCGCTGGCCTGCATCTGGCCTGTGGCCCATGGTCACCTTTTCGAAGTTGGGTCACATCCCGATTTTGGAAGCTGAAAATGAAATTTCGCCCATAGGGGTATGTCAAGGTGCTGATCACGGATATGGCTTCATTTTTGGCGAGAGCGCCATTTGGCGCCAGTTTAGCGCTGCAGATTTGTTCTGCCAGTTTCTGATAGTTAACCCATTTGTAGGGTGCTAATGGTCTTCTTCTTCTTCTTCTTCTCCCTAGCGTTAGTCCCGCGCAGTCGCAGGGTCCGCTGTTTTTGTCAGTCGTCGCCACTTTGCTCTGTCCAGGGCATCTTCCTGCGTGGCCGTGACCTCACCTAGGTCCTTCTTGATTACGTCTTTCCACCTTTTCTTTGGGGCTCCTCGCGGTCGCTTGCCTTGTACTTCGAAGTCCATCGCTGTTCTTATCGGATGGTCCTGTGGCCTCCTTAGCACATGCCCATACCATCGCAGACGCTGTTCTCGTACCTTAGTTGGACAGGGGCAGTCTGCATGACCGAGCTGCCGTTCCGGGCTGCTAATGGTCCTGATTGTGAGTATAGCATTAACCCTTTGACGACCGCCGTTATGAATGCGTCACTTCACTTCTTTCTAAATTTTTTCATCAATAATCATTAACTCTCCAACAATTTCACTATTAGTAATTAGCGCATTATTCCGCGAATTCGATGATGTATTTGTGTAGTTTTGAAACATAAAAAATGCCAAAATAAACCCCTAAAAACGTGTCGCCACCGAGCGAAAGTGTGGCCCACCGGCGGGCCACACGGTCGTCAAAGGGTTAATTTTGACGCTGAAGCACTTTGGCACTGATTTCGAGGTAACAATCAAAAATATAGAAGTTTTGAGTGGAGCGGTGTATAGCCCCAAACTCCGTGACAATCCGAGTTCACCACGCTATCCACTTAACCACCAGACCACTACAAGTGGTGAGATGCCGACGACGCTTATGAAAGCTCCTCGTTTTTTCTAGCACTGTCACTGCCAGAACTTCAAATTTGGGCGATTTTCACGTCGTTTTCGATGCCATCATTCACCTCAACACCCTCCAATATACAGGTGGTTTTCTGTAAAAGTCTGTAACGTCACTCCAAAACTGTGAAAGCCACCCATTCCTAACAATTTTTTTCCGACTAATTTTTGGCCTTCAAGGGACTCTTCAGCGGAAAAAGAAACAGAAAATTATAGTGCATGCGAGAGCCCATACAGCATGCAAAAAACCGTTTCAAAGAGCGCGGTTTACCCTGGAAGACCTTCCTTGTTAAAGTAATCCTCAGAATGATGAGGTGTTTTCCAAAAATAGCAGCCCAGCTTTACGAATAAGCAGGTGTACTTGAAAGTTTTGTTCAGCTGTACTGTTTTTTAAAGGTGTTCAAACTCTTGGTGAGGAATATGTGAAGATATTCCAAATCCGGTCGACAGTACGAGCTGTCCCTTCGCTAGGAGCTAGACTTCTGTTTGTTCTTGTTCACGCAGTTGCCCCTATTATTGTCGCAGTTTTGCTCTGCAGGTGCGCCTTATGTCATCATTGAAGAGCTGGTCATTATTCGAATCGGCATGACACGTAGGTACGTTCATTAACCTTATTTTTTAGAGAGCAGAGCGTCTTCTCGCACATCCATCTACTTCATCGTTTATGGGCATCACAATCAGGAACAATCAGAAGGCTAGAAGCAGCTTCAAGTTATTAGTGGAATGGATGAGGTATAGTATCATCTTTGAGTATTCCCGTGTTCTCTGATAGGTTTCATGCCGCTTTAGGTCTGTTGGTGTTCCTCAGCTTTACCGCATACATCTGGCGTTCTTCTATATCTTTGGCGTTTACTACAACATTTCCCATCGGATATCGGGTATAAGATACTTGTCTTTCAGCCCACAAACGGATCTAAAGGTTTCGCTTCATTCGGATCAATACATGCTCTCCTTTGCTGCCAAAATCCATATATTTCAGGCACTAAAAGTCTACAAGTTTTTGGGTTATTTAACCTTGGCGCAGACTGCTCTTAGTCTCATTCTCTGGATGGTTTCCTCTCTGGAGGAAGAAAGAAACCGAGCCAGGAATACTCCAGCAGCAATGGCCAATCGTGCAAGGAAAGACCTGCCCGAGCAGGACGACGTGGTGAGTGGACCGCTAGCATCCAGGGCCGAGAAGTGGTCAAATTGAGCACAACTGAAACCAAAAAGGTCTACCAGAGTCCAGTAGGACCGCGAAAATTCGTTAGAGTGACTCTAGTGGGTCCTGGATTATATTTCATTCGTATTCATGGATCCGGCATTTCCACCTTCGTGCTGAACAGCACCAGGATTTGCACGTTTTCTCTTCACAAGGGATTCTTTTGAGACACACACAACGAAATCTTTGGAAAGCAAGGCATGATCTGTTCAAAAAGCATGTGTTGTGCATGGTAGGAATTGAGTATTGTATAAAAGTATCAGTGCCGCATAACTGTTCTCGGTGAATGGATGATGTGGCTCCCGTGCAGGGATCAACTCTCGCGCTGGCACTTTTTGGAATACTTTACGGTCCTCCTCCCAGGGGAGGGAGGTCGATGCGACACTTCACTACCACCACTATCAGCCTCAAAGATATCTCCCCATACCTACCCCCTCCCCATCCATCGACCGCCTCCCTCACCGTCATGACTGTATGTGTAGTATTCGATTTTATGATAGCCGTTGCTACGCCACAGGTCTTTACTTTTCCTCCAAAAAGGCCGTTGAGAGGGATGAATATGTCTCAAGAAACGGACCAATAAATTCAACCCTTGTGTCTTCTACGAGATCGTTATGCTGCTTAGTTCTAGATACACTCTTCCTTCCCAAAATCACAAATACACCCAGTGATACTTATACCTAAGCGATTGGACCCTACTCCAGGGCTTGAAATCGGGGCTTGATCGAAGATTTTTGCCTATTTCAGTTAACTCTCCCGCGCTTACTTTTACTTTCAAGACTACTCTCGCTCACTAGAAAACGACGGTAGATGAATTCCTCTACCCTTATTCACCCTGCTCTGTTCCCGTGATGGTGCATTTTCATTTTACAATGTCACCCAATGGTATTCACAGCGAGAGCGCTTATTCATGATCTGAAAAATCTGTAAACCCTATGATTGGTTTGGTTAATAAAGAAATCTAGTGGTAAAATTTGTGGCGCCAGCCTTATGAATGATTTTATATTCTTGATTAGTGCCTTGGATCATAGCAGAAGTTTCGGAGAGGACCGCGATTTTATCCGAAACAGCGGTCAAAAGTACTCGACGAAATAGTTACTTCTTTGCATGCATCCATTACATTTTTCGTCGCGTGACCAGGGCATTTAATTTTTGATATGTTGCGAATTTGATGTGCTAAGAAACTGATGCATGTGTATTTGCATACGGTTAGAATTTACCGCTTAAATGGATGGCGCATCGCAGATCGATATTAACTTTTTCCGAACGACCCATTCATATTGCATCACTATATCATATCATATCATATCATATCATATCATATCATATCATATCATATCATATCATATCATATCATATAGTATCTATATCAAGTATCTCTAATCTCTATTACTAGCGCTTTTTTTATCGATGGTCACAGGATGCCTTTTGATTCGCGGACTTCCTCGACCGATTTTCATTCTGCTTCCAGTTTAACCCATGGTCGACTGCTCATCGGTAATTTGTCAGCGGGGTGGGGGGATCGTAAATGAGATCTTGGAAAGGGGTCGTATTTCTGATTTTTGTGCTGTGTTATTGTGACAAAAGGGTCGTATTTGGGATTTCAGAGGGGTATTGGTATATGAAACATGCCACAATCGGCATAATTGCTGTCTTTCTAGTCATGTAATCACACCTCTCCCACCGCTCTCATCTCCATCTCCCTCCCCCTCCCGTCCCTCGCTCTACAACAGCTCTGGACGAACAAGTGAGCGGAGTTTTAGTGTGTCAAAACCAATGCTATGGAAACAGCCGTGGTGGTCAGGGTGATGCTGGAAGGTAGTAGATGCACTTGCGTGTTTGGTCGCATGGGTAGAGGGAGACCACAGCCAACCGTGATGTTGCGGAAAATCTCAGAAATTTTGCGACCCTCCTCTTAAGCCGGAAGTTGTGTAGTGGCAAGAGACCTGCTTAACACGCGCGCGGTAATGAGATCAAATCCTGGGTCGTGAGTCGCCCTGGGCCAACCCAACCTTCCATACATCCCTTCGGGTCGGTTAATTGGTACCAGACTTGTCTGGGAAGGATAAAAACACTGACTTGTACATCGGCTGGCCCCCGCAAGTCATTGTATAGGCCACATCGCATTCAAATGCCACTACGAATGTACAAATGGAAGTAGAATGCGTGCCGCATCCCAAAACGGGATTGATCAACGGCGGATGCGTTACCCTTTTTACCGTCTGAGGGAGTATCGCGACTCCTTCTTGGTCGTCCTCCTCAACTCTTGCAGCCCCGTATTTTTTCCCATCAATTCTTTTCTGCTTTTGTTTATTACTTGTGAGCACAAAAATTTTGCTTGTGAGCACATAAATAATTACTTGTGAGCACATAAATAATATTATAACGAAATTTGGAAGCTATTCGATCACAAACTAAGAAACTAAGAAGCTTTGAAAATTGGCCACACCTTCTTAGTTTTTAGCTTATGTCGAAACAATTCCAAATTTCATAGTTATGTCGAAAAAGTTTATGATCTTGCACAACATTATATCTACATTTTTGATAGTACGAATATATGTCAAGTATTTTAGAAATGATTGACACTTACCTAGCGGCTTGCTGAGACCAGCGCCGATTCACTGTTGCACTTGTACACAAATACTTGTAATGCTAACAGCAACACACAATAAAATGGCGGTTCAAAGCATAATTAGGAAGGGGAAGGTCGTCTGAAGTAACCTTAGCAGTGGATGGTAGAAGTATGCTGTTGCTGCGGTAATGCAGACCTTTGAATTTGATGGTGGCAATTGGACCTGCCAGGGCTGAAAGCTTTAAGATGGGGTCTTATCGAGACTTCCTAAGCTGGGGTTGTAAAATTTCCGAAGTTCCTGCCGAAGCTGCTGTACACCCTGTCCTTTATCTTCAAAAAGCTGCACAGTTTTCAATGTTACCTTTCTAATCAACACTATTCTGTTTAAAGCCTTCGTATGTTTTGCTTTTTGAGTACGAAGGAGTTCAGTGGATTCCATTTCTGCCTCTCTTTTTAGTTCCCTCATTCTTGGTTCCGATGCTCAGTGTGTCTAGAGAGCAAATCGCCTTCAACTACAACGTGCGGTCACCTCTTCTGCTGGAACTGTATACAGGTAAGGAATAAGCTTCAGGAGAGTGCCCAACGATATTTTGATGTTCAGTTCATTCTCTTCAGGAGCATGCATTGTCTGGCGATGGAGAGGCGCGATGTCCGCATTGTAGAGCTTTATTCGAACCATCTCAAGTCGTACCTCTTTTGAATTTATAATGTGTATGTATTTGTACATAGTAAGGATGTGTGACGCGCAATATCGCGCGCGTCACGCGGTTGTTGAGGAACTGTCATTCGTTAATTTCTGAATTGGAGTCATCAGATGGCCCCACACACCATTTCCAAAATTTGCGCAAAAATGTGACAACTTTTAATTGATGTGCCCATGCCCGAGCCCCTCTAGTATTTCAATTCCAGCTATACTTATTCATTGCCAATTTCTGTTTCCAGCCAAAAGCCAAATTCAGTCGACGTAGATCAAAAGCTAAACAAATGCTCTCCCAACTCATTGTTTTCTTACAAGTTTTAACGCTTAGCGGTTCTCGTGGGGGTTGCGAGTTCGCTTTCAAACACACTCATACAAGAAAAATTTTTTTAGCGGATTGTATGCGTAACAGTTTCAGAGCTCGCCATACTGCTCTATCACTAGTTTCTTGAGTCACTCATAAGATTTTCCCACTGGGCCCCCCCAAAAAAAACGATGAAATGGAAGGACCGATTTTTCTAATCGATATACTATTTCCTGGGTCTTTTCTCAACTCTCATCTTGGCCAATGTGTCTTTCTTCCCAGGCTTTATGCTCAGACCCTGTCTTATGATCGATTGTCTATCGAACAGCGTAATAATTCCGACTATTTGTGGTGAGCACGTTTGACTCTTTTCTTGTCTCCATCAGCCTACATCCATAATCGGCCACATAAACCCCATATAATTGGAATAAAAATTCAGCATCTAGAACGGATATTTTACTAATACGTGTGCGCATGTGGTCCGGCTCTGGCTCCATACGTACACGCTTTTTTTTCAACTCCCCCTTTATCGGTTCATCTCCCAACCAAATTTTCCGTTTTGAGCTTGTGTCCTCGTCGAATGTGGGTTACACGAACAACCAGACTCAAATTTAACCTGGTCGTCCACAAATATTTGACTTGTCCTTCCAGGCTAGATTCTATCCGCTTCTTCTCGTTCCGTGTCATCTCTGGACCGTTTCAGGAGTTTGAATTTTAGCTCTCCTTTCTTGAGTGCGATGCGCCAATCACGTAGGCTTCCGATGGCTTCTGACCCCCCTTCAGCGCTATTGTCGGTCCTTATCCCTACTATATATAATGCGCTATGTCTGTCTGTCCGTCTGTCACGAAATTCGGTATCAAGCGAACAACAACCTACAGGGTCCAGGTCAAGTTTGGGATGGGTATACCATATCCCTAGAAGTAAAAAACACACATCAGCCAAGCGGAGCCCCGCCCACAGTGGGCGTGGCGTGCATCGGTTGATTTCAAATTCAGTCACAAAACAGCCTCGAGACCGGGACAAAAGTGGGCATAGGTGTGGGTTGGTAAGCCAGATCGAACTGAGGAGACCCACCCTCGGTGGGCGGGGCGTTCTCTAGAAAATGGGTGCTCAGTGAAAATATTCATAACTCGGTTAAGAGGAAGCCTACAGACCAGAAACGAAATTAGTGCAGGGGAGCAATGCCTAAGGTATTTCCACCACGCATGATGTGAACGGAGGCCCGCCCACAATGGGCGGAGCGTGTCGTGAAGCGGACAGCATTTTCTACAAGAGCTCATAAATCGGCTCCGAGATGACTTAGAGACCGGAAAACAACGGATAGAGGTCAGGAGGGGAGGGGAAGCTAAATGTCAGGGATGGGCGTGGCTTACATCAAAGTGGGCGGAGTTTGCAATTAGGCTTATAACTCGGTTCCTAGGAGTCCCGGAGTCCGGGAAAAAAGCGTATAAGGGTTGGCAGAGGGAAAGGGGTCAACCGTTGTTGGCGGGCGGAGCATGCACCAAAGTGGGCGGGGTTTGCCACGGTACTTCATAACTCGGTTCCAATAAGTTCCAGAGATGGGAGAAAAGTAGAAAAAGGTTGGGGAAGAGATGATAGCCGACTGATATCAGTGGGCGACCCACGCACCAAAGTGGGCGGGGTTTGCCACAAAGATACGTAGCTCGATTTCGTCCCCTACAAGACCTCATAATTCGGCTCCGAGATGACTTAGAGACCTGAAAAAAATACCAGAGGTGAAAGTAGGAGTAGAGGTTGAATGTGAACGCTGGGCGTGGCACACCCGGATGTGGGCGGAGTTTGCCACCGCTCTCATAACTCGGTTCCTAGAAGTTCCGGCGACCGGGGAAAATGTGCATAAGTATTGAGGTATGGAGTAGGGTTGAATGCCATTGTTGGGCTAACCATGCACCAAAGTGGGCGGGGTCTGCCTCAGAAATTCGTGACTCATAACGCCATTTACAAGACCTCATAATTCGGCTCCGAGATGACTTAGAGACCTGAAAAAAATACGCCAGAGGTGAAAGTAGGAGTAGAGGTTGAATGTGAACGCTGGGCGTGGCACACCCGGATGTGGGCGGAGTTTGCCACCGCTCTCATAACTCGGTTCCTAGAAGTTCCGGCGACCGGGGAAAATGTGCATAAGTATTGAGGTATGGAGTAGGGTTGAATGCCATTGTTGGGCTAACCATGCACCAAAGTGGGCGGGGTCTGCCTCAGAAATTCGTGACTCATAACGCCATTTACAAGACCTCATAATTCGGCTCCGAGATGACTTAGAGACCTGAAAAAAATACGCCAGAGGTGAAAGTAGGAGTAGAGGTTGAATGTGAACGCTGGGCGTGGCACACCCGGATGTGGGCGGAGTTTGCGGCGTAAGTAAGATGTACCGAGCAGAAAGCTAAAATCAAGACAAAAATACTGATGGGCCCGATTTTACCGCTGCAGCCCCGTCTCATGCACGCGAATGCGTGCGCAGCCAAACTGGTTATAAATATATGATTGGAATACTAAAGCAAACCCATGTTAGGTACTAGCGTCTCGCCAACAATAGTATTTCATTTTTTCTCTCTCGCCAACTCCGCATACTTTTTTCTCTGTCTTCGGATCTGCTGTGGACCGAGTTATAAGCGTTGTGGCGAACTCCTCCCACATTAGTGCACGCTCTGCCCACCATCGGCAGCTGGCCTCCTTGTCTTCGCCAATCTTTCTCCGCTTTTTTCCTGTTTCTGGACTGTTTCTGAACCGAATTACGAAGTTTCCTAGCAAACTCCGCCAACTTTAAGGCACGACCGCCGCGGGCCTACGCTCGCGTCATGTGTGCTGGGAACACCTTAGACATTACTTCTCTTTAGCAATTTTCTTTTTGATCTGTAGACTTTCTCCCAAACGAGTTAGGATTTTTTTTTATTGAGAGGATGGGCAGGAAACTCTGTGGAGCGGTTGACGCCCCCTTTTAGAGATGCTCGCGCGTCCCGCAGTAGGGTCACCTCATTCAGTTGGCTTCCTCAGTGCAGCACCTTTAACATTCGCCCCGTTTGTGAGTGTGTTGAACAAATTTGAAGTTTCGTCATTGCCGCTCATTTCAGTGCACGCCACGCCCAGTGTGGGCGTGGCTCCGCTCACCTGGTGTATGCTCTCTACCTCTTGAGACATTGCCCAGCCATTCCACACTTTATCCGGTCTCTGCAGGCAAATCTCTAGGGGCCGGGTGCAGCAAGCTCTCCCCGAGGTTGGGTATATATCCCACAACCTTGGGAATATATCCCGAACCCCGTCACAGTACCCATTTTCGATGGGTCCCGTGACGAAAGCGGGAATATATCCCAAGGTTGGGGACATATCCCCAAGATATCCCCAACCTCGGGGAGTTGGGGCTTGCTGCATCCGGCCCCGAAGAAGTAGGGATTTCGTACAGACATACAGATCGGTAGAGGGGAGGCGATAAGGCAGACCGGCAGACGAAGCGCTTTATCGTAAGTAGAATGTTATGGATGACATTCCAAGAAATTCACTATATTTGCTTATCATTATTATTACCGTTTTATTATTATTATTATTATTATTATTATTATTATTATTATTATTATTATTATTATTATTATTATTATTATTATTATTATTATTATTATTATTATTATTATTATTATTATTATTATTATTATTAGTTTTTAACCTTCATCAATCAAGTAAGCATTGTTATTGTATTTCTTCTTAATAGATATAGAATGAATCACTAGTGTGCCATTCCGCAGTTTTTGGAGCTTTAGAATCAGTTGCAACATTTATCACCTAAGAGCTTAGCAATCCTTGCGAAATTGTCATCGATGAAGGACAGTTCTGATCTTTCGCGAGAAGCAATAAACTTTCTTTATGTTTGCTCGTTCTGTATAGCAGACTTGTGTCATCCGCTGATATATTGAAGTACATGTCCTACTTGTTTCTGTAATTCTTATATTGCAAAGCTTTTTCTTTCGACTTTTCTTGCCCACTTCTATGCTAGGACATGAGGTCGTGAAAGAATCCAGTGCTTCAAATATGTCAATATCAGATTTCTTACATTTGCGAAGTGATTGCGCTTGTAACGGCGCAAGATATTAGGAAACAGCATCAGAACGTAGACTGACCATATTTAATTTTACGCCCTAGGCATATGTGGCCTGCATCTTTTGGCGGAGGCGTATTATCATGAAAGATTGTATTGTTTAACACTATGAGGCGGTGCCTTTGACGGTAAACACGGTAATCCGCGATCTGATGGGGCGGGTGCGTAGCGTTTCTCCTCCTGGGGTCAGGTCACCTAAAATTGAGACGCCGTTCATTCGCTCGGAGCAAGCTTAGGACTAAGCCTAGGCCCAATCATAGGCTTAGGCATAAGCCAATGTGTAAGCATAAGCCTTAACCTAAGTCTAAACCCAAACTTAACCTTAAGCTTCAATGATCGCGCAACTGTGGTGACCTGACCCAGGAGGAGAAACGCACGTCTTCTCATCAAGAGTGCCTGAGCGTCAAGTCAAAAGACATTCCCCTAATGTTTTTTATACTAGTGTTACTCTGAAATAATAGAAAATCCCACACAATAAGAAGTGAGACGTTCACGATGTTTTTGCAACAGTTTGAAATGTGCTCTATTTTGACCCTTAGAGAGACTTTGAAAATGGATCCGCTAACGTTCCTTGTACAGCATTCTTCGCTTTTATTGGGTTGATGTATAATTATTGCGGCTTTTTTCAACAAACTTTATGTAGCGGAAACGATAAAGAAATTCAGCAAAAACATGTTTAAATAGATGTTCCGGAGCGTATTACAATCGTTATGGGAATGCTCGTCATTTGCTCGGTAGTCGGACAATTCCAGGGGCAAGAAGTTACGATTCTAGGAGATCCACACTCTAACATACCACCAACATTCAGCTTGTCGTCAACTTTGTTCGTTTGCCACTTTTTCAACGGCTGGTTGAAGTGGCAGCCTGTAGGAGCTTCGGTTGGTGAATATGGTGTTTTGAACCTTTTGAACAATCTTTCAACATGGCTTTTGCTGGTTTTCCTTCGCCGAAAATTTCGTTGAGATCGCGAAATGACTCTGCCGCCTTTCAACCTTTCTCGAAGTGGTAGAGCATATGTGGCGAATATGAAGATGATTTTCGATAAGCATTTCTGTTAATGAAAGAGAGAAGAATATTTTCATGAAAAAAGTAAGAAACAAAGGACAATATTTTCGTAAGAAAAGAAAGCGCGAAAAACAAGCCGCAATAATTATGCATCAATCTAGACGTAATTCGATCAAGCGTAACTCTACCGATTTGATCCCTGGACCATACGCGCGGTAGCGACTCTTTTTGCCTAACATACCACCTCTGTACAAGCGAAAAATATAGCACAGAATTGAAAACTTAAACAGTGGTACAATGGGCCAGCATTAGTAGTCGACCCGGACCTAATCAGAGCTTCCCAAGAGTTTGCGATGTTGACATCTACAAAGGTGCCTGGAAAGCCGCTGTTTTTGGCTATGAGATGTTATCATGAGCTCCTCTGAAATTGAGAGTGTGTGTGACAGAATCCTCTCCATTTTCTCTTTCGCTTCATGCCTAACCCTAGCTTTTTGGTCGCTCGTAATTAATGCATCAAAACTTCGCAGCTTGTCTCCTGATTCGACTTCAGCCAAAATCTACACAAAATCTCCTTTTCCCTTAAATTTTGATTACTTATTTAGAGCTGATATTATAAATCAAGCAGTCTCCTTAACTACTATGAGAATGTTATGAAACTTCGTGCAAATCTCGTGGAAATACTACATTTTCGGAGCTGCAACAATGTACAGCGAATTGCGCTGGGAACTGCTCTGATTCATCAAGGAAAAACTCGCCTAACCATATGATAGATTGCCATTTTGGCAAAGGTACAAAGGTTCTCTATGTACGTATTCAGGTCCCAATAGGGTGCACTCCCTCTCAAAAAAGTTTGATTGTGGAGGTACCTGGACTACGAAAGTGATACCCCTCGACTGGTGTTGTGTTGTGACTAGGGTTAATTGCTGCAGCAGGTGAGAGTAGCATGTGTAGAAGCAGTTGAACTTTCTTACCCATCGATTGGGTGGTGGCAATACTCAATAGTTGCGAACTTCTGTGTCCCTTGCGTTATTTCGTTCGTTAGCTATACAGCGGTGGCCAAAAAAGCCACCTTGCTGATGAAGCGGATCAGAAAGCTTGCCTCGCACAGAATGCCGTGGTCATTGAGTCTTTTGGCAAAATATTCATGAAATGTCCTTCCATAAGTAAAAACACTCATTCACTTCCCTCACCACTTTTAGAACATAGCGCCATCTGCCATCGCCGTCGAGCACAAGAAGTCTAACCGTGGTCGCTCCAGCCTGGAGCTGCTACATACGTCCTTGCATGTTCAGTGGTAGCTATCGTCCTAAGGACAGTGGCTCTAATTGTGTAAGGTCCCTGCTGACCAATATTAAAGACAGTGTCAGAATGGACCTACGTGACGCTGTTGAAAAGAAAATCTGAACATTCTAGTTGTCGTTTGGCAGAACTCCTCCGCTTTGGCAGGGATGTTGATACTGAAACACCTCCACAAGACCTAAGGGATTTGAAAAAATGGTGTTTCAAATTATACATGTGTAGAGTCCGCCACAACCCCAAACACGAACAGTCTTCCCCTTATTTCCTTTGGTTCCCCATCATTCTTTGATTGAGTATCCAGCGCGGTCACTGGTGACAAGAAGGGGATTATGTGCACTGCGATAGTCCGACAAGAGCCAGCAGTAGTCTAGCTGCAACGATTTCTAAGTTTCGAACTTCAACCGCATACATTCATGCTTCTCCGATTTTTTGCTGGAATGACGACGAAGGAACTATGCACTGCAAACTCCTACCCACCCCAGAGGGATGGAGCGCTTGGTTTGCGAGTGTTAGATCAGATCCAAGTATTTACCTTGAACCATGCCATTTAATGCGGTGGAAATTGGCGCTACACTGTCTCCGCTCGATTAGTACTCTCAAGAAGCCTTTTTTGTTCACCGTGCTGAACACTTACCAGGGAATGCATTCGACTTCCCATGGGACCTTGAATTGAGTCCCCATATACATCGATAGAGCTTAAAACGCTGATCACAAATATAGAAGCTGATCCTGCAAAACGAACCTGCCAAGGAAGTTGTGGGCAGTAAAGTTCGGGTAAAGTAAAGCGTTGCATATGAACCGCGCTGGACCCCCCAAGTTCTGAGTCGCCGCGGAGTAGCGGAAGTGCTCTTTTTCTACCCGAGAGGTCAGAAGTTCTCTTTCCGTTGAAGTGTGATTTTTGAGAGCACTACTACTACTACTACTCCACGGCGACTTTGGAAGCCTGGAGGCTAGCATGGTTGAGAAGTAAAACTTTACATTCGGTCAATTTTGACTGCTCATGACTTCCTTGGAAGGTTTTTTGCGGTTTCCAGTTCCCATATTTATAATCAGCGTTTGAGGCTCTATCGATGTACAAATCACGGTGCTAACTTAGTTGGGGGGGGGGGGGCACGCGGCGGCGCGGCAGTCTGCTCGCCTGGCATGTTCGGAAATCCGTGGGCCAGGGGGAGTGTAGGCAGTCTAGGGGGTGGGGGCAGTCACAGTGACTTGACATGCGTGAAAAGCTGGAATGTTCGAGTTTACACTGTCTCGCTCGAGAGAGCCCAGGTGAGTAGTCACACCCACTTCTCAACTGATAGTTCCATGGGAACTTGAATGCCTTCCCTGGTTAGTCGGGTTTTTCGACGGATTAAAGGAAGCGGTCACGCTGGCTTCCACGCTGGATTTGCTACCCTCGCGTTATCAATCGATAAGGTGTGAGGCAGTAATTGTTGGACGAGTGTAAGCCCATGGAAGATATGATACGATGAGATAAGAAGGTGCGGCTGCTTGATAAGAGGTGCACTCCAGAATGAAAACGGGACGATAACGATAACGGTATCATATCTAGCACGCTCTTATCGCACCCCTTTCCACATCGATAAGTCTTGGTTTTTGCTGAACGGAAGTGGATTTCGGCGCCTTATCACTCCGTTGATAAGGCGCCACTGCCACTGAAACTTCACGTGTTGTAACACTGGGCAGGACCTCTATCCACTCCAATACATAGCTTCCCTTATCGTTCCCATGAAAATTATCGTGACCACTTCCTTTAATCGAATATTTCGGCTTCCAGCTATGAATGGAAGAATTAAATTGATACAAAGCAATGGAAGCGATGGACACTTTGCCTGATACCATCGCCGAGCTAACACTTTGTCTATGCTCTCAGAACATGCCTCGCTCATTTAACTTCTTATCGTGGAGGCAATTAATGCGAATTAAAAGATAAAAGGATAAAGCATTTGCCGTTGATCAATCCCTTTTTGGGATGCGGCACGCATTCTACTTCCATTTGTACATTCGCAGTGGCTTTTGAATGCGATGTGGCCTATACAATGACTTGCGGGGGCCAGCCGATGTACAAGTCAGTGTTTTTTTTATCCTCCCAGACAAGTCTGGTACCAATTAACCGACCCCGGAGGGATGGAAGGCTTGGTTGGCTCGGGCGACTCACGACCCAGTATTTGATCCCCGTACCGCTCACGTGGTAAGTGTGACACTTGCCACTACACCACTTCAGCCCATTAATGCGAATTAGCCTGCGCAATTTTTCCCTTTTGGGAGTGTATTGATGTTTAAACTAATGTTTTGTCCTACATTTTACCTGCTCACATGTTTTACCTCGGCTAATTGAGTTTTGAAGAAAGGCAAGGGTATGCCAAGAAGATTCCCTCGGTAGATCGTTCAGCAAGAGCGGCGTGTTATTATATTTTCTGCGCAGATTTGTTGCGCAATTTCAGAGCTTTGTCAAATTGATGGTGTATTTTTCTTACGAACATTTTTCTCTCACGTCCGTTCCTGAAAGAATTTCGATCGGATGATGCGATTTACAGATGTGGCGACGGACAGCTCGCTATCTTTGCACGGAGGTTCGCCAGCACTCTGAGCTGTACTTCTCAGGCATCCAACCAACAGGTGTACCACATCTTGGGAATTTATCTTTTGGCTTCATTGAACCATGGGTGAATCTGCAAAAAGTAAGTTTAAAGTTAGAGAAGAATAATGTGAGGTCGTCGTTAAGGGAACACTCTACGATCTAGGTAGGGTATGCACTTCGCAATCAAACCAGAGTGGCCCTCGTCAACGTCGGGACCTGCCTTGCCTGCTTAAACTTCGAGACTCCGTTGTGTTGCTGTGGTCTCTTTTAACGTGACCTGTGACCAGGGTCAACCCTATGTTGCTACAAGTAGCAACGGGGGGTCGTATTTTGGTGAGTTTGTAGGGGGGTCGTACTTGCTTCGGTTGTAAGAAGTGGCATGTGATGAGGGGAGCGGCGCGGGAGAAAATTTGCCGTTTCAGCGCGCGTATATTACCCCTTGTATAATAATTATACGAAGTTACTTACTCCTGCACGCATTAGCGAACATGTTCCGACAAAAAGAAATTTCCAATGGAAACCCTTCGACCAAGTTAGAGACCTAGCTCCCCCCCCCCCCCCCCAGTGGAAATATGGGTGAAGCATAGGGAAATTGTAAGGAAATGTAGGGAATTTTTGCGGTTTTAAGGGAAGTATATACCCCCCCCCGCTCGACGGTAATTTTTTGGGGTAAAAATTGTTTTGAAAGAGGGGGTCGTAGGAAACTTTTCATGAAGGAGGGGGTCGTAAAAACTTTTCGAAAAGTAGCAACGATAGGACTGACCCTGCCTGTGACACCGCATGGAGGTGACACGTATACAGCAAAAAGAATTTCCGAGTAGTAGAGGGCATCGCATTAATTATAACTTTACGGTAGGTTTTTGCCTCCCCTCCACTGGAGGAACTGTCAGACGCACTACGCTCACATAACATCTAAATCAACTCTAAGACTTGTCAGGGGGAAGCCAAGTGATCAGTGCTCGAACAATAACAATGTCATTTTAGAGTCTCCCATCCACAACGAAAATGATTCTCGCTATAGCCGATCAGCACGCGATATCTCTTGGCCCGAAGTCGTCGAGCGAGGTATGGTATATTTCTTTTATCGATCTATTCGTCTATCTATCTGTATGTCTATCTATATATCTATTTTATCTGATCTTCGCTTATCTTATCTATCTCATCATATCATATCGTATCACATTAGGTCGAGGAAAAAGTCTTGAAATTTTCATTCTTTTTCTAGATTTTCTTAGAAGACCAATTGGATGGATCCTATGTTAGGGGGCAGGTAGGAAGGAGGTTTCCAGAGCTCAATTTCCGCGGCTGTATCTACTCGCATCCATGTGCGTGTAAAACACAAATGACTTAAGTTCACTGAAGCTATCTGCTAGCCATCGTTTTTCATAAGTTCCTGCGAAAGTCACTTTTTAACAGCTAATGTTGTCTTGTCACCCACCATCGTAGTAATGCATGCTACGATTAGGTGCTCTCAAGTTAGGAACCACACCTGGATGAAGCGTCAAGAATCAGTGTGCGCACATTTTTGCTTGTACTCTCTCACAGAAAGGAGCTCCCCAATACGTCGTTACTACATAGGAATGGTAGCTGAGTTCAGCATGGCAACAACGCTGCCGTCACAGGTTCTGTCTCTCGGACCCTGCCAGTAAAGAGCTTTCGTGGGTTTTCCAGAGACTGTTCCCATTTCTACAACCTCTTGCCGAGTCATGACCGCGCGGGTGCACGCTTCTCAGCTGTAGAGGGTAGCCGGTGCTTTCCCACGGAAGCACGAATCGCGGGAAGTTCGTCTTGGCCCATGCGACACGGGACCACGCGCCAAAGTCTTGCATGCTATATGGCGGCGACGCCATATAGCATGCAAGACTTTGGGCATGGGTGTCGAAGGGAACGAGTAAAAGTGGGTGTTTTTCTCCATCATCCACTAAGGTTAAAGCGAGAGATTACGGTGGAAGTGGGATGCTGAATAATGCCCAGTGGCGAAAAAAGCAAAGAAATCCGTCAAGAAGGCGCAAAATGGGACCCCTTTCTTTGCCCGTTGACCTCCGATAATGGACGAGCTAGCAACCAATTAGGAGGTCGTTTGCACATGTTATGCTGATAGCCTCTATCATTTCAGCAAGCATCATGCTTTGATTGATCACGCATCCCATGAAAAGTTATAGGATACACTCTGGAAGTGGAATATCTCGTATAATTGGTAATCGAAGGGGAC
>MU869007.1:1093-20236 GCA_036418205.1 Ostertagia ostertagi | reverse complement strand
TATTTGACTTATCCTTCCAGGCTAGATTCTACCCGTTTGTTATGGTTCCGTTTCATCTCTGGACCGTTTCAGGATTGCGAATTTTGGCTCCACCCTTTTTGAGTGCATGCCCACCCACCGATGGCTTCTGACCCCCTTCAACCATTGTCGGCCTTTAATATGAATAATATGATTGATGGTAAAGTAAGCCCATTTAGGTGCACGTCTCGCCAACAATTGTATTTCACCTTTTCTCCCTCGCCAACTTCCGCACACTTTTTTCCCTCTCTTCGGAACTCCTCTGGACCGGATTAGCGTGGTGGCAAACTCCGCCCACATAAGTGCAAGCTCTGCCCACCATCGGCAGCTGGCTTCCTTCTCTTCGACAACTTCTCTCCGCTTTTTTTTTCTTGTTTCTGGGCTATTTCCGAACCGAACTTACGAAGTTTCATAGCAAACTCCGCCAACTTTAGTGCACGCCCGGCCACCTATAAGCTGAGATCCTTTCCTTCACGAAGCTATGTCCGCTTTTACCGATGTCCGGATCGTCTTGAAACCGAGTTATAAGTTTCGTGGCAACTCCGCTCAATTCTGCGCACCCCGCCCACCAGTGACGTTTGATTTTTCTTCCTCATCAACCTTCGTCTACTAGCTCCCCGGTCTTTAGGATTTCTCGTAACTAAATTGTTAGGACTTCCACTTTAGAACACGGTCCATCCATTGTGGGCGGGCCTCCGCTCACGTCATGTATGCTGGGAACACCTTAGACATTGCTCCCCTACACCAATTTGTTTTCTGCTCTGTAGGCTTTCTCCCAACCGAGTTATGAATTTTTTTATAAAGCCCCCTTTTAGAGATGCTCCGTCCACCAGTAGGGTCACCTTCATTCCAGTTGGCTTATCAGTGCACACCTTTACATTTCCCCGTTTCTGAGCTGTTTTGGAAACGAATTTGAAGTTTCGTTATGCTCATTTCAGTGCACGCCACGCCCAGTGTGGGCGTGGCTCCGCTCACCTGGTGTATGCTCTCTACCTCTTGAGACATTGCCCAGCCATTCCACACTTTATCCGGTCTCTGCAGGCAAATCTCTAGGGGCCGGGTGCAGCAAGCCCCAACGAGGGGATGGGGATCCATCCCCCTCCCCGAGGTTGGGGATATATCCCCCAACCTTGGGGATATATCCCGAACCCCGTCACAGGACCCATTTTTCGATGGGTCCCGTGACGAAAGCGGGAATATATCCCCAAGGTTGGGGACATATCCCCAAGATATCCCCAACCTCGGGGAGTTGGGGCTTGCTGCATCCGGCCCCAGGAAGTAGGGAATTTCGTAACAGACATACAGATCGGCAGAGGGAGCGATAGACAGACCGGCAGACGAAGCGCTTTATCGTAAGTAGAATGTTATGGATGACATTCCAAGAAATTCACTATATTGCTTATCATTCTGTTACCGTTTAGAAAGCCATTGTTTCTTCTGTGATCATTATTATTATTATTATTGTTAATATTGGTGGAATCAGTGTTATCAGTTTTTAACCTTCATCAATCAAGTAAGCATTGTTATTGTATTTCTTCTTAATAGATATAGAATGAATCACTAGTGTGCCATTCCGCAGTTTTTGGAGCTTTAGAATCAGTTGCAACATTTATCACCTAAGAGCTTAGCAATCCTTGCGAAATTGTCATCGATGAAGGACAGTTCTGATCTTTCGCGAGAAAGCAATAAACTTTCTTTATGTTCGCTCGTTCTGTATAGCAGACTTGTGTCACCGCTGATATATTGAAGTACATGTCCTACTTGTTTCTGTAATTCTTATATTGCAAAGCTTTTTCTTTCGACTTTTCTTGCCCACTTCTATGCTAGGACATGAGGTCGTGAAAGAATCCAGTGCTTCAAATGTGTCAATATCAGATTTCTTACATTTGCGAAGTGATTGCGCTTGTAACGACGCAAGATAACACGTAACACGGGTGATACCCTCTTAATGGGGCGGTGCGTAGCGTTTCTCCTCCTGGGGTCAGGTCACCTAAAATTGAGACGCCGTTCATTCGCTCGGAGCAAGCTTAGGACTAAGCCTAGGCCCAATCATAGGCTTAGGCATAAGCCAATGTGTAAGCATAAGCCTTAACCTAATTAACTTAAAGGCAAAGGTCGGGCTCAGCACGCTAGAGAAGTAATTCCCGTGCCTGGAGGTTGTATGTGGGTAGCTGCACACATTGCAGCAACTTCCCACCTTGAAAAACGTCGTTAAGGCCCCGGGGCCGTCGGTTTCAATCCGGGACCGCCCACCTCCGGAAGTGGTGCGTGGCTGGCATAACGTGTGAAATCAGCTAGGTTGATTGCCGTATCAACCGATAGAACGACTGACATCTCCAGAAAACTTGTTTGTACGTGCCTCTTTCCCAAGCCAGCCTCCTTCACTGCTAGTGGGAAAGAGGGTTTTGTTAACGGCCTTGTCGACGGTTTTTCTCAGTTTTTTCTCCACTGTCGTTCCACTTCGCATCTCTATACTCAGTTTCAATCGCCATAATACCCCCTTATTGAGCCCGACTTTTGCCTTTAACCAAAACTTAACCTTAAGCTTCAATAATCGCGCAGCTGTGGTGACCTGACCCCAGGAGGAGAAACGCACGTCTTCTCATCAAGAGTGCTTGCGCGTCAAGTCAAAAGACATTCTCCTAACGTTTTTTATACTAGTGTTACTCTGAAATAGTAGAAAATCCCACACAATAAGAAGTGAGACGTTCACGATGTTTTTTGCAACAGTTTGAAATGTGCTCTATTTTGACCCTTAGAGTGACTTTTTGAAAATGGATCCGCTAACGTTCCTTGTACAACATTCTTCGCTTTTATTGGGTTGATGCATAATTATTGCGGCTTTTTTCAACAAACTTTATGTAGCGGAAACGATAAAGAAATTCAGCAAAAACATGTTTAAATAGATGTTCCGGAGCGTAGTTACAATCGTTATGGGAATGCTCGTCATTTGCTCGGTAGTCGGACAATTCCACGGGCAAGAAGTCACGATTCTAGGAGATCCACGCTCTAACATCGGCCACCAAGTCATCCAGCTCGTCGTAAATTTTGTTCGTTTGCCAGTTTTTCAACGACTGATTGAAGTGGTAGTCTGTAGGAGCTTCGGTCGGTAAATATGGCGTTTTGAACCTCTTGAACCATCTTTCAACTTGGCTTTTGCTGATTGTTCCCTCGCCGAAAAGTTCGTTGAGATCGCGAAATGACTCTGCCGCCTTCCAACCTTTCTCGAAGTGGTAGAGCATATGTGGCGAATATGAAGATGATTTTCGATAAGCATTTCTGTTAATGAAAGAGAGAAGAATATTTCATGAAAAAATAATAAACAAAACGCCAATCTTTTCGAAAAAGAAGGCGCGAAAAAAAGCCGCAATAATTATGCATCAATCCAATAGAAGCAGCAAAGCACCAAGCATAACTCTACCGATTTGATCCCTGGACCATACGCGCGGTAGCGACTCTTTTTGTTCAACATACCACCTCTGTACAAGCGAAAAATTTAGCACAGAATTAAAGCTTAAACAATGATACCGCGTTGGGGTAGCTGCGAGTGGTCGATCGCGGACTAACCAAGTCTCTCAAAGAGGTTTGTGTATGGGGCCTCTATAAAGGTGCGCCTGGAAACCGCTGCCTTTGGCTATGCATGCTTAACATAGCTCCCTCTGGATTTTTTTGGAATTGTATTTTTGTCAGAATCTTCCATTTTCTCTTCCGCTCCATCCGTAGCCCTAGCAGTTTGGAGATGAGCTCGGTAATAATATCTTCAAACTCTGCAGCTTCCTCTGATTCCACTTCAGCCAAAATCCGCGAAAAATCTCCTTTCTAATTAACTTTTGATTACTTATTTAGAGCTGATATTATAAATTAAGCAGGCTCGTTAACTACTATGAAAATATTATGAAGACTTCGTGCAAATCTCCTGGAAATACTACTTTTTCGAAGTGCAAACAATGTCCAGCGAATTGCGCTGGGAACTGCTCTGATATACTCATCTCGCTAACCATCTGATAGATTGCCATTTCAGCAAAGAGTACAAAGGCTCTCTATGTACGTATTCAGGTCCCAATAGGGAGCGCTCCCTCTCAAAAAAGCTTGATTGTGGAGGTACTTGGACTACGAAAGTGATACCCTTTGACTAGTGTTGTGTTGTGACTAGGGTTAATTGCTGCAGCAGGTGAGAGTAGCATGTGTAGAAGCAGTTGAACTTTCTTACCCATCGATTGGGTGGTGGCAATACTCAATAGTTGCGAACTTCTGTGTCCCTTGCGTTATTTCGTTCGTTAGCTATACAGCGGTGGCCAAAAAAGCCACCTTGCTGATGAAGCGGATCAGAAAGCTTGCCTCGCACAGAATGCCGTGGTCATTGAGTCTTTTGGCAAAATATTCATGAAATGTCCTTCCATAAGTAAAAACCCTCATTCACTTCCCTCACCACTTTTAGAACATAGCGCCATCTGCCATCGCCGTCGAGCACAAGAAGTCCAACCGTGGTCGCTCCAGCCTGGAGCTGCTACATACGTTCTTGCATGTTCAGTGGTAGCTATCTTCCTAAGGACAGTGGCTCTAGTTGTGTAAGGTCCCTGCTGACCAATATTAAAGACAGTGTCAGAATGGACCTACGTGACGCTGTTGAAAAGAAAATCTGAACATTCTAGTTGTCGTTTGGCAGAACTCCTCCGCTTTGGCAGGATGTTGATACTGAAACACCTCCACAAGACCTAAGGGATTTGAAAAAATGGTGTTTAAATTATACATGTGTAGAGTCCGCCACAACCCCAAACACGAACAGTCTTCCCCTTATTTCTTTTGGTTTCCCATCATTTCTTTGATTGAGTATCCAGCGCGGTCACTGGTGACAAGAAGGGGATTATGTGCACTGCGATAGTCCGACAAGAGCCAGCAGTAGTCTAGCTGCAACGATTTCTAAGTTTCGAACTTCAACCGCCTACATTCATGCTTCTCCGATTTTTTGCTGGAATGACGACGAAGGAACTATGCACTGCAAACTCCTACCCCCCAGAGGATGGAGCGCTTGGTTTGCGAGTGTTAGATCAGATCCAAGTATTTACCTTGAACCATGCCCATTTAATGCGGTGGAAATTGGCGCTACACTGTCTCCGCTCGATTAGTACTCTCTCAGAAGCCTTTTTTGTTCACCGTGCTGAACACTTACCAGGGAATGCATTCGACTTCCCATGGGACCTTGAATTGAGTCCCCATATACATCGATAGAGCTTAAAACGCTGATCACAAATATAGAAGCTGATCCTGCAAAACGAACCTGCCAAGGAAGTTGTGGGCAGTAAAGTTCGGGTAAAGTAAAGCGTTGCATATGAACCGCGCTGGACCCCCAAGTTCTGAGTCGCCGCGGAGTAGCGGAAGTGCTCTTTTTCTACCCGAAGGTCAGAAATTCTCTTTCCGTTGAAGTGTGATTTTTGAGAGCTACCTACTACTACTACTCCACGGCGACTTTGGAAGCCTGGAGGCTAGCATGGTTGAGAAGTAAAACTTTTAACATTCGTCATTTTGACTCTCATGACTTCCTGCATGTTTTTGCGTCCAGTTCCCATAATTTATAACAGCGTTGAGCTCTATGATTACTCTGCCTCGGTGCTAACTTAGTTGGGGGGGGGGCACGCGGCGGCGCGGCAGTCTGCTCGCCTGGCATGTTCGGAAATCCGTGGGCCAGGGGGAGTGTAGGCAGTCTAGGGGGGGGGGGGGGGCAGTCACTTGACATGCGTGAAAGCTGGAATGTTCGAGTTTACACTGTCTCGCTCGAGAGAGCCCAGTAGCAAACTGCAGCGCGCACCGCGTGCCCCCTAACTAAATTACACCCTGTCCCACTGATGCTCCATGAACTTGAATCCTTCCCTGTACGGTTTCGACGATTAAGGAAGTCGTCACGCTGCATCCACATAGAATTGCTACCTCGCGTTAATCATTCGATATGAGTACGAAATTGTTGGACGAGTGTAAGCCCATGGAAGATATGATACGATGAGATAAGAAGGTGCGGCTGCTTGATAAGAGGTGCACTCCAGAATGAAAACGGGACGATAACGATAACGGTATCATATCTAGCACGCTCTTATCGCACCCCTTTCCACATCGATAAGTCTTGGTTTTTGCTGAACGGAAGTGGATTTCGGCGCCTTATCACTCCGTTGATAAGGCGCCACTGCCACTGAAACTCACGTGTTGTAACACTGGGCAGGACCTCTATCCACTCCAATACATAGCTTCCCTTATCGTTCCCATGAAAATTATCGTGACCACTTCCTTTAAAAAATATAGGCTTCCAGCTATGAGATGGAAGAATTAAATTGATAACAAAGCAATGGAAGCGATGGACACTTTGCCTGATACCGTCGCCGAGCTAAACTTTGTCTATGCTCTCAGAACATGCCTCGCTCATTTGGACTTCTTATCGTGGAGGCAATTAATGCGAATTAAAAGACAAAAAAGGATAAAGCATTTGCCGTTGAGCAATTCCTCTTTGGGATGCGGGAAGCATTCCACTTCCATTTGTGCATTCAGCAGGGCGTTTGAAAACGATGCCGCCCCCACAGACAAGGACTTGCCGGCCAGCCCGAGTACAGTCATGTTTTTTATCTCTCAGCAAGTCGGTCCAATAACCGATTTGGAGGAGAAGGCTGAAAGCCGGCGACACACACGCCAGTATTTGCCCCGTACCGCACACGGTGTAAGTTGACAAACTGCAACTACACACTTCAGCCCATAACGAATAGTCTGCCATTTCCCTTTGGAGCTGATATCATGTTCACAACAATGTTTTACTACATTTTACCTGCCACAGTTACCTCGCTAATGAGTTTTAGAAATCAAGGGTAGCGACGAGGATCCATCGGATAGATCGTTCAGCAAGAGCGGCGTGTTATTATATTTTCTGCGCAGATTTGTTGTGCAATTTCAGAGCTTTGTCAAATTTGATGGTGTATTTTTCTTACGAACATTTTTTCTCTCACGTCTGTTCCTGAAAGAATTTCGATCGGATGATGCGATTTACAGATGTGGCGACGGACAGCTCGCTATCTTTGCACGGAGGTTCGCCAGCACTCTGAGCTGTACTTCTCAGGCATCCAACCAACAGGCGTACCACATCTCGGGAATTACTTTGGCTTTATTGAACCATGGGTGAATCTGCGAAAAGTAAGTTTAACACATTATGAAGAAAAGTAGGTCGTCGTTAAGGAACACCTACATCTAGGTAGGTATGCACTTGGGGCAATCAAACCAGAGGGGCCCCTCGTCAACGCGACCTCTGCCTGCTTCACATCGAGACTCCGTTGTTCTGGTCCTTAACGTGACCTTACCGGAACCCTCATTTCTACACAGTACAACGGTGGGTCGTATTTTGTTGATTTGTAGGGGGGGGGTACTTAGCTAGAGTGTAAGAAGTGCATTATAGAGGAGCGCGCCGGAGAAATTGCCGCTCATGCGCGCGTGAAACCCCTTGATAAATAAAGGTATATTCTTAATTACTATCCTGCACCGCATTACGAAGCACCGGCAAAAACGAATCCAATGGAAAACTTCAACAAGTTAGAGATCTAACCCCCCCCCCCCCAGTGGAAATATGGGTGAAGCATAGGGAAATTGTAAGGAAATGTAGGGAATTTTTGCGGTTTTAAGGGAAGTATATACCCCCCCCCGCTCGACGGTAATTTTTTGGGGTAAAAATTGTTTTGAAAGAGGGGGTCGTATGAAACATTTCATGAGGGAGGGGGGTCGTAAAAACTTTTTGAAAAGTAGCAACGATAGGACTGACCCTGCCTGTGACACCGCATGGAGGTGACACGTATACAGCAAAAAGAATTTCCGAGTAGTAGAGGGCATCGCATTAATTATAACTTTACGGTAGGTTTTTTGCCTCCCCTCCACTGAAGGACTGTCAGACCACTACGCTCAGCTAACTCTAGAATGCACTCTTAAACTTGTCAGGGGGAAGCCAAGTGATCAGTGCTCGAACAATAACAATGTCATTTTAGAGTCTCCCATCCACAACGAAAATGATTCTCGCTATAGCCGATCAGCACGCGATATCTCTTGGCCCGAAGTCGTCGAGCGAGGTATGGTATATTTCTTTTATCGATCTATTCGTCTATCTATCTGTATGTCTATCTATATATCTATTTTATCTGATCTTCGCTTATCTTATCTATCTCATCATATCATATCGTATCACATTAGGTCGAGGAAAAAGTCTTGAAATTTTCATTCTTTTTCTAGATTTTCTTAGAAGACCAATTGGATGGATCCTATGTTAGGGGGCAGGTAGGAAGGAGGTTTCCAGAGCTCAATTTCCGCGGCTGTATCTACTCGCATCCATGTGCGTGTAAAACACAAATGACTTAAGTTCACTGAAGCTATCTGCTAGCCATCGTTTTTCATAAGTTCCTGCGAAAGTCACTTTTTAACAGCTAATGTTGTCTTGTCACCCACCATCGTAGTAATGCATGCTACGATTAGGTGCTCTCAAGTTAGGAACCACACCAAATGAGTATCCTGGATGAAGCGTCAAGAATCAGTGTGCGCACATTCTTTGCTTGTACTCTCTCACAGAAAGGAGCTCCCCAATACGTCGTTACTACATAGGAATGGTAGCTGAGTTCAGCATGGCAACCATACGCTGCGTCACAGGTTACTATCTCTCAGGGAACCACTCCAGAAAGAGCTAAAAGGTTAGCAATGCCAGAAAGGAGTTCACTCTTGTGTTCGTGGGATTTTCAATAGATGTTCCATTTCCTACAACCTCCTGCCGATATTCGTGGTTAAAGCGAGAGATTACGATAAGATTGGAGTGGGTTCACGGTGAGTTGGGGAGGGTGAATGCCAAGTGGGCGAAAAAAGGGAAGCCACGTCAAGAAGGCGCATGATGGACCCCCTTTTTTGCCTGCCTGTTGACCTCCGATAATGGACGAGGTAACAACCAATTAGGAGGTCGTTTGCACATGTTATACTGATAGCCTCCATCATTTTTCAAGCATCATGCTTTGATTGATCACTTCTCAAGCTGTAGAGGTGGAATCCCATGAAAACTGTTATTCAGGAGTACCATGGAATGGGGGATATCTCGTTATAATTGGTAATCGAAGGGGTCGGCGATGTCTGGGGGCGAGCACTGGGCGTGGAGGAGCTCTAGAATGGAATTGGCAGGCCGTGTACGCCGAAATAGCGCACCTTTGCGCCCGCAACCATTGTCCTTCCTTCGGCTGACTAGGTCAGTTTCAGTGGTGCATGCTGTAATTCCACGCTGAATACACACTGTATCGTAATCTCTCGCTTTAAGTGATTGGTCTGTATTGACGTCGGAAGTAGATCATATCGGTACAGTGACTGAGGAAGCCTCGGCAGCCCGCTAATACTGCTGTCAGCCTTATTCTAGTATTCAGTGCTGGCAAGAAGGAATGATAAGATAGCATACATTATATGAGGTTATGGATGTTTTAAAGGAGGATTGCACGGAAAGAACGAAGGTCGAAGAAGGGAGAAATCGCCTAGTGGGGAGAGCGGTGAATCTCTTGAGGGTGCGGACAGACACGCAATCGGCATCGAAAGATTTGACCTCTGAGATCTAGCATGGCTCAAAGTTGGCGAGTTCGGCGATCTCCGCCCACCGATCGTCTGATCACTCGCCGTAGTACAATAGGTGGCGAGTGATTAGATAGCTGAGAGAGCGTAGGGTTGAAGAGGGCAAAGCGATGAGAGTCCCATCAATGCTCAAATCAACGGACAAGGAAGGGGTCCCATTTCTCCGGTTCTGGGCCGTTTTTCGTGGTTTCGCTTTCTTTCTGGTACTACTCACCATCTCTACCTCAATTTGGAATGGGTTGCTTTTCCATCGTAAATTCGTCCTTTAAGTTTAAATTCGTATTGATCGTATTCAGGTAGTTTTATTTTCAGATGATACGCTCAAAATGTCTATGGGGGATTTTTATGCCCATGAGTAATGTTTAGGATTTTGTCGGCACATGTTGGATTGTGGTTAATTGTGGGGATAGGAGCCAGAATCCGGTCAAGTGGTATGAGGGGACGTTTGTGTGTAGTGATTTTTCGATAAGTAATACTTTAGACTTCCTTTTTTCCTACGTGTTTTGTTTGAGACGCCTTCCTAAGTCACTAGAATTTCAAAATAATCAAACCTCATCTATTTCATTTCTCTTTACCTTCCTCTCTTGGTCAGAAGAGTTTGGGTAACACCATGGCCATCACATGTATTTTTTCAGTTACACGAAAACTTCGGGCGATAATGGCGTGCAGTCTGTTGGCTTGTGGTGTGGACCCGTCCAGAACGCTGCTGTTTCGTCAGAGCAGTGTCCCACAGATCTCACAACTTTCTTGGATTCTCGGGTCGTTGCAAACAGTTGCCCAATTGCAACGGCTACCACAGTATAAAGAGAAAGCCACTAAGTAAGTTTATCAGTCGGAACTTTTCAATGTGGAAACTCAGTTGTAAGAAAATCGAATGGGAGACAAGGTTATACGTTAGGTCGTGAAGGTTTTCAAGAACAATTAAAAAACTTTGGTAATCACCAATAGAGGTGATCAATGCGCTCTAAATTGAAGTAACGGTGTTAAGTGCACCAGTGAAACAATTGGAAGTGAAACCGCCAAAAATCCTGGGACGAAGAGGTTCCATTTTACGCTCTGGTCGGGTCTGCGAGTCAAGCAAAGGCAAGATCCTGGATTGAGTTGGAGTGTTATTGCGCTCGAAAGTGGTGTGGAGATGGGATTGGCAGCAATAGTAATGAAGAAAAGAGAAAAATCAAAGGGCCAAAATTGAAACCTTTTCCATAGTAGCGGCGAAGCCAAGTACAGGGTGTCCTATAAATATCACACCACATTTCAAGCTTAACCTTATGATGCCTAAAGCTTTTCTTCCAAGATTGGCAGACCTTTACATCCCAGAACCTCTTGTGAATAACCTTGCCATATTCCGCGGCTTACCGAGCATCTGGTGGTACGCCTGAACAGAAGCAAACTAAGAAAAGAACCATAAATGTAGTATTCTTCGCGACGGCCTTGTGTGTTCTGCCATACTGGATGTCAGGAAAGGCGCGAGGAAGCGAATCTACCGCATTTTCCAAGTTGGCTTGAAAAAGTTGAAGAACGCAGAAGCTTTCAAACGTAATCATGTGCAAAGTGGTCATGCAACAACTGCTCACGAAACATTATTACCTGCATAAGCGCTACCTTTTCATTTGACCAGAGGAGCACAGCAAAGGCAGAAGTGTGAAAACCTGGTGCCAAGGACCGAAAAAGGCGATTACGTGGTCACCGTTTTCATCGACGACAAATTCCCGCCAGAAAAGTCACAATCTTAAAACTTCGAGGATGTTCGCATGAGGTTCTGCGGAAATCAAAGAAAGAGAAAGGAACCTCGCAAGCAGCAGCCAATCCTTACCATGATCTGGGTAGGGGTCGGAACCACCAGTCGCCCACTATCACTGTCTGTTTAGAAAACAATGAATCTCGATCCTGAGACCAAGCTATCGGATGTTTCAATGCATCATCTGTTACTATCTGTCTAGCCACTTTGAAGAGGAGCGATCTCCTTCTCAGTAGGACGCAGCTTTTACATAGGGGGCTAATTTTACAGGACCGGTGATATGACCTCTCCGGGGTAGCAATCCAGTACAAATTTAAGACAAGGAAATGAAGATAGAATACTAATACGGCTTGCCCAATTTATCGTAGCAAAGTGCTGGTCAGCAAACTTTTTACCCAAAACCCTCCGGAGCATGCACGACATCTCGAAACTCGCATATTACTCTCCGAACAACCTAACGTATGGATGAAGCACGGAATAACGATAAACATTCTTGTGGCCGACGGGAACACTCTTTGAGTAGCAAGCGTGAAATGAGTTACCATAGTCCGGATCAGCGGCCCTTCCCCTAAATCTCAATCAGTTCGCGCTCGAAACAGCCGTTCCAGGCTGCTAAGATGATAAGAACATCTGTTTGAAGAGAGCAAAACATTTACAGAATGATGCAAGTACTCTAGTTTGTATAACTGTTAGGTTGTCTCAAAAATTCGTGCGCATTTTTGAATCGCATGCCAGACAAGCGGCAATTCTAGGTATTGTTTACGTAGGCTATAGAGAGCACAACTTGAAGTAACCTATAGACGAATCGCGCCCATCCTAGTCGCCTTCTTCGAGTTCAAAATTAGACAAGAAAAGCGCCATGTTTTTCACGCTCTGATTCAAAAGTTCCACAGACCCACGACGATCGAAACCGGAAAGTAACATCTGTTTGCAATACATCTCCTTGTATTGCTAGCCACGAGGTGTCGAAATGAATAGATTCTCTTTGCTCAAGACTACAGTCTGGATGAAAACAGTAGGCCATCGGTGCGAGATTTGAATCGGCTGCGCTCTTCTGTAAAAGTCAATCTACATGGGAGAACCTACTATTTAGCCGAACAAATCCGCGAACAGCAGCTGAGAAATCAGTTTCGTGATGCAGACGCCCACACGCAGAAGGCCACTGGCCGTATAGAGCAGAAGAAGTCAAAAATGGACAAATTCACCTCAAGGTCATGTCCCGCCTTTCTTTAAGCGTTCTCGAAGTAGATGTTTCCCGTGGCTCACGGTCAACCTCTCCCTTGTTACAGCTATGGAGTCAGCCAAGTTTTGTGTGATCGATGGCAGAGTACGGCACGCAAAACTCGCAGCACCGTCTCCATAAATCAAGAAGCCATCCGGCCTCCACGACAGCCGAAGACACGCACTTAAATAAGCCGCGACTCTCAGATATTGGAACATGGAAGTGGTGAAGAAGTCCCCTATCTTATTTGACGCTGAAGGATCAGCCTTTTTCGGAAGACATCTCCCCTTCTTGCTCAGCAGTCATCTTGCGAACGAAAAATACGATTCTCACAAGCACCTCAAAATCGACCACTGCATTTTTTAGCTCATAAAGCGCCAAGCTTTTGGAATTGAGTCGGGTCATTCTCGGATTGCTGTGAGGCAGTGATCTCCCTGATAGTGCCAAGTGCATGCCTCTGATACATCAGGTCATCTTTTGCTTGAAATAGAGTAGCTCAAAAAGCGAGTTTTAAAATACGCACTGACAATTTGAGGTTCAACCTAGAATAATTGTACAACGCTTTTTCTCGCTCTCTCATATTGTTCCCGTTACTGAGAGTGAGACCTGCTACTTGCTAAAGAAAACAGGAAACTAGAGAACACTGGTGTGTCTTGGCCGTCGCAAGTGTTTCAGTCACAAAAGCGTTCTCACTTTTATGCCATTGATCTTGAACCTTTATAAATTGTCCCACTGTTTCAGCCATTAGCAGAATCGTATCCCTCAGCATCTACTTCTTGTGAATACAATCTCGTGTGTAAACCTTAAGAAACGTCACTCTCTCTGGTTTAGGGTTTCCCGGGGTGATATTCCTGTTGGGCTCCTCACCTACCCAATCCTGCAAGCTGCCGACGTCTTAATGTTCAAGGTGTCTTTTTCTATGTGAAACAGATTCACTGCTCCGAAATCATCGGAAACTGTGTTTAAAGGACTGGATTCCAGGCGACTCATGTTCCGGTCGGTGCCGATCAGGCTCAACACATGAATATGTTGGCCGATTTGGCTGACCACTTCAATGGCTTCTATAAGATTCTGTATTTTCCACGACCTCAACAGGTAATGATTCCCCCTTTCACTACGTCGTGAAATATTCAATGCCTTGGAGTTGGAGCTGAAATGGTAACTATTAGGTGGTACAACCAGTCACGTCTCGTCTGCGAAGCTTGCGAGATCCTTTGAAGAAGATGAGTAAATCTGAGAAGAGTGCACGGTCGAGGCTGGAGGTGAGTGATGGAGGGTTTTGACAGAGTTCAAATACACATACATATATAGAGCAGAGATTATGCAAGATATCTTAGTGCCTCCCTCATATTTCCATTTCTCTTCATCATTTGCCTTACTCGTCAGAGAATTCTGCAAAACTACCCGTACTTTTAGCTTATGTTGTTCGTTAAATGCTGTTTGAAGGCACAGTTCGTGTTACGAAAGGTTCACAAGAATGCTGAGTTATGAGCAAAACGGGTGGTGCACGGATGAAGAAGTAACCATGCCGAACTCAAACCCCGAGAATGGCCCCTTCCCTGTCAGTTGATTTCCGCACTCATCGATGAGATTGTGCGACTCTCATCGATGCTGCTCTCAGGTCTGTCTCTCGCGGTGGGGGTACAGCCCTACCAGGTTGCTGGGAGCATACTCTTCACTGCGATGTCCCCTTAGGGGCTCGTCTGCCTTTCCACTTGGTATATTTCCCCTAATTAGGCCCCCAGCCTCACCCTGGGATCCTTCCTTACTCAGTTTTTTTTACAGGAACTGGAAACTTAGTTTGAACAGCTGAAAAGTTCTTACGCGTTATGGTCAGCGCATGTTGTCGCGACTACCCGCGTGGATAGAGAGAGAGTGTGTGATTGTAGATTACGAAGTGGGAAATTATACTGAAAGAAGTTCTCTTAGTCTTCAGCGATTCTGATCTACATCGATAATCGTCCGCTTCAGTACGTTTTCCCGTTCACCCCCACCCTAACAGATTCGATAATCAGTGATCGAAGCTCCCTTGACGATGTCGGGTTTCCTTTTTCACGAGACGACAACAAGCGGCAAGGAGCTTCTGTAGGAAAGGGCATAGGTGTCATCGAAACGCGAGGAGACAAAACCGCGGGCAGCGCTATTTCCCTGTTGTCTCATCAAAGCTCGTCTACTTGTTTTCAATCGTCAACTCTCATTGTTATTGATATTATTTCACTAGAAGTCTATTCTCCTGTCATAGTGCGTTTGATAAGCACAGCTCCAATACCCCTTTCGGGGAACGACTGACGCCGTATAGGCGAGGCCTTCCCGTTTTGGCTAGCCCAATGAAGTCGAGCACCACACCTTGTTCTCCGACGCTACCATTTCGTAGCTTCCTCACATTCATGAGGTTGAGGCCCATGTCCTATTACAGCCCTTGACAAAGTGATGGCCACCGAGGCATTTAGGAGCCGAAACTGTTGTTCATTCATTCGCCAGGTGAGGTTGAGAATAGGAGTTTCAGAGAGCACACATCATCATCCCGTTGAATCATCTTCGCGACACTGCTTCTGTTCAGATTAGCGACTCAGCCGAGGAGATTGAGGAGAAATGCCGAAAAGCGGTCAGTGACACCGAATCGCGACTCACGTACAGTCCTGACACCCGACCGGCCACCGGCCATCCAGATCTTGGTACCCCAGTCACTTCTCCTGAACCAAGAGAAGCTCATCGAATGCTTCTCGATATTGGATCCTTGCAGATTGATCTCTACCCCCGTGGCTCGTACAGGTCACAGGATAATCGTCTGTGACGTAAGACAAGCGGCTTGGGCATCAGATTCTCAGAGCCCTGAAACAACCAGCAGATTGTCGCGAGCTGTAGGCGGCGTCCTTCACTACCGACTCCAGAGAGACAACTTTCTCGTCATTGGAGAAATGAAAAGAGTTCTATTTCCGCTTTTTGTAGCCGGTGATTACGACCCGTTTATGCCATCCACGAGAAGTATACTCTCACTCAAGTTACCAGAGTTGATGAATCCTATTCGGACGAATCGGAAAAAGGCACGAATCGATTGGAAGCAGAGCTATGTGAACGAGATCCACTGCGAATTGTTGGTTTTTTTATAGCTCTCCATCGTCATTTGTTATACCGACTCGTCGTTTCATATCGACCTTGTTATTCAGGATATCGCATTGCCTCATTGCTTTAATTTATCATTCGTTTGACAGACATTTTCAGAGGCGAATAGCATTTCATACACAAAAATAAATTTGCGTCGTACGTGCGGCATCCTCAAGTTGTTATGATACTTCAACGAGTAGACAGCTGAAGTTGCTAACCATTTGCTACTATTTCTATCAGTGAAATTTTCTAAAACATCAATGGATGCCTCGAGCGGCCCACTGTTTTCAAGTGCAGTAACACGACTGTTACAATCAAAGAAAATCGTCAGATAACTTCGGAATAGTAACTTGTACCATTCGGGCCGAACCATAGAAATGTCTCTGGCCGACCATTTCGCACACGCCTTTCATTTATTCGCAGTTTTTCTTTACTGGAGAATAACTGCGCCAGTAAATATAAACACGTCGCAAATCACTGATATGCGTCATTTGCTAGGCCCGAAGTGAATGCGTTCCTTCCCCAGCCCACACGCCAGCGAGAACACCCAGCGGTGTGGGAATGCCAAAGAGTTCCGAGGGTCGACTTTGGCGTGGTCTGTATTTCAACTGACTCCCTTTTTCCCTCGAAGGTATTGCTGCAGTGCATCGAGAAGAGGATAGTGCGATGAAGTAATGTTAGGGCTATACGATAGATGTGGTATCGCGATCCTACCAGTTTCCTTCAGAAGGTGGCGAGTTATCTTCGCAATGTAAGGTCGGGCGTTCATCCGGAGGAAGGAGATTTTGAGACGTTTCGAATGGTTCTCTCGCACTGCTGCGGCCAACCTCGGGAGTTATTCCATGGTTATCTTCGCAGTGGTTGTCTATATAAGATGAAGCGGTTCTCAAAGTGGGATACCCGACCAATCCTACAAATGGGGGTAATATTCTCTGACGAAAGAGGTCGGGTTTTGGGTGAGATGGTGGGTTCAGGCTGCGAGATAGCCATAAGGCGTGCCGCGTGTTGTTGTCGTAGTGGACTCATGACTCATCTCCACTGGTGACCGACTAGGGAAAGTCCAGGCTATGCCTGCGCAGAATGAAATTTCTGCAGATGGTCAGGTCTGCTTCTCGGTTCATTTCAGAGATGCATGTCGTTCCCATCGAAACTTCATTCTGCTACAGCCCGTTTCATTCAAGAAACAGCATAGACGAGTGAGTGCACGCCATGTGCCAGAGTATGCAGCTACAAATCTCAGGTGCAGCGTAGCGGTGTGATCTCTCCGATTCCACAGCGTAATGCGCACCTACTCGCCAGTGACTCACTGGCTTCAGGACTGAGGTCAACTCTCTGCCCAGGCTCCGCATGCGCCTTTGCCGCATGCCTTTCTAGCCAATAGCCCGCAGCCTGCACCCCAAATCAGTTAGCAAAGACTGAGCAAACAACCGTCAAGGCTCTCTCCTTAAATGAATTCTCTAAGCATCATCGCTCTGCCTTTGGTCTCTGATCGCACTTCGATCCGCATACTCTACTTATTCCACTGCCCTCTTGACCTTCTGGAACATCCTAGTTTAAGGTACTGATGCCTCCTTCAACATACCAACTTTTATCGTAATGACACTAATTTGACATTGAAGAAAATTGATTCTGAAAAAATTCGGCCAGGGATTATGGATCAACCCCCCGTGCCCCGGATAACGAAAACGATTTCTTGCGCCTGCCGAAAATCGGAAATATTCTTGCTTGTTCCGGCAGGAAAACGCCCCTTTTCATCTAAACAACCGACTGAAACTGCGCGGCAACAACCTCTAGTTCTGAAATAAATCCCCTCAGAATGTTGATACTCTCCAAAATGCCGATTCATTGCGCCTCCTCCGTGCAAGTTCAACATATTTTTAATACCGTCGCCAGGTAGGAAAGGCCACCAGACAAACCTACCCAATTGAAATCAAACATTCATTTCTGCACCAGTCTCGAGACCTGAGCTCATGTATACCTTCTGTCTGCAATTCTCTAAACCTAGTTGTGAAGCCAAAAAGGCCAAACAGTATGTACAAAGGTTTCACGGCAAAGATCGTGGATGCGATTTCCTTACCGAGTTCGCTGTCTGCCGTTGTGAAAAGCAACAAAAGTTACAGAAGCGCTGACTACAGAAAGCGTCTCATGACAACCTCTTGCCTGTGTTCCAAGGTCGTTCAAAGATCGGCCAAGAGACAGAATGCTACACGCATGCTATTAATGAGTGCCCCGGGTAGACCTAATGACCCTTTTTGTTGAGAAGAGTATTGTCCTCGCCATTTCAGACAAGTCCGTCACCCAGCACCACCTCGATGAGGTAAGCCCAAACCTGACTCACCGAAAGAACGCCCATGATGGGTCAACATGCTTGAATTGTCAATGAATCAACGAGTGACTCTCGCCCAAATCAATTATTCTCTTCTTTCACGTGAAATGTCACAATTCAGGAGTGCCTTATATTGTCCGCACCCTGATCGTTCATTCAGCTTCACATTCTCCATGGTAACAGTATCACTTGCAGACATCCAGCACAAAACTGCAGGCTGCAACTCGTAATCGAAATCCTATAACAGGTGAGTTCAGCGTTCGCAAAAATTTTTATACACTTTATTGGACGCAAACAATCAATACTAGTGTGCATGTATTAATTAAGAAGTTGCTGAAGAACAAACAACGAGCCGAATTTGAGGATGGAATACGGTTATATGTAAGACACACAGCCACACCTCGTAAACACGTACGATTACAACGAAAGCAGATCCAAGGCAAGTCACCGTGAGATTATACGAATAATTTATATCATTGCTTTTTTCTTGAAATCAGTAACAAGATGATGGGCAAAACCGCACAATTTGGTAAAAAAGATCACAATGCGCGCATGCATGCGCACCACTCAATGCGATGCTAGTTAGGAATACCAATTGACAAATACATAACAATCATCTCTAGGCCACAAAAGAGCCCTCCCGTAAAAGTGGAACAAGCGCCTTATAATTCTAGATACACATAAAAATCTAATACACATAGAAATCTACAATAAACAGCTCCTAAAAATGGCATATCCAAGGAGGAATCCGAAATCCTTATTCCGGCACGGAATTGTAAAGCAGAACAGCAAATACAACTATAGCTGTACCACCTACGAAGTATGCGCCTATGAAAACGTCGTTGAAGAGGAAGTAGGATGTGATAACAACTAGGATAATGGAAACAGCAGAAGCAAAACTCTTGTGGAGATTGTCTAGATATTTCATCACCAATGAAATGTAAGTACCACCGAAGGACAAGAAACCTGAAAATAACTCTAACTAATAATAGAGCGTGTAAGCATTTCATTAGCATCAAGTAAAACTGCCAGAGATTTCATAGCTCATTCTCCTTCTTTGGCCTGTGCCACAGACTAACTTTGCGAATCCAGCCGCGCGGAGTCGCTGTAGCAAATCGTTGAATT
>MU869006.1:48573-59024 GCA_036418205.1 Ostertagia ostertagi | reverse complement strand
TATCTCAACCTACTTCTATTATCCATCTCTGGCTATTACTTTAGCCATAATTCCGCAAATTTCGAGAAGGGATTGAGCAAACCGAAAAAAAGGCAAAAATTCCGACCTCTCAAGTTTGTATTCTACTCAAACGGGAAAACATAATCCCCTTCCCCCACCCCGAATCGCGGTTTCTCCGATAGACTTTTGGGCTTGGATCAATCAAATGGAGAAGAGCATTGATCGCGACAGCTATCACGTACTGTAGCTGCGTCGAAAAAAGCGTATATATGAAACACTAACAAACTTTACCTTACGTCGCCTCCTAGACGCCCTTGCTGTCACAACTGTATTCTTCTGAAGATCCGAAATCATCTCTTTACGCGGTTCCGATGTCTGCAAATAACGATATAGTGTCGAAAATCACTTCGGGCAATACAAAGTGGCTAGTAAATTTTGGAGAAAACTCTAAAGCAACAACCCAGCAGAGGTCGTGTCAGGGCAGCCATTTTCCGGCATTACGGTCGATGGATACGGTCGCGTTTAATGGCCTGATTTGAGGCACCTTAATTCTCAATCAAAAGCTTCCAGAGTGGAAAGTATCAATGAAGCGACGCAATTTGGACTCTTTTAAGGCTTCTTGTTTGGAGGGAACTCAGCGACTACCTTTTACCCTAGCGGCCCACGGTTACCCTGGTCGAGAAGAGACCGAGCCTAAGCCATTACCGGAGCATAGAAGCGAGCTTATAAAAGAATAAATGACTTCCGTATCAAAATATGGCGAATTAGGTATGCACCAATATTTAATAGCCACTCTGAGTGAATGTGATAGACAGCCGAAAACTGAGGGAAATAAAATCGAGTCGTCAAGAGAAAGAAGAATTGAACCTGACCAAATTTGCTCTCTGGAAGGGGACAACGTCATCGACTTCCCACAAAGGAGAACGTTCAGGCTCTTTGCCGGCTCCGCTGCCCAGCGAACGCCTTGTCATCCAGCGAAGAAACTCGGGGCCATTTCTGATGAGATCAGTCACCTGCCTAACGACGGCCTCATCATTGACGAATAGCAACACTGACGGGCCTGAACAGACGATTGTAAGAAACTGCAAAAAAATGCATTTCATTGGGAAGTTCTACATACCATCTGGCCCGATTTCACACTGTCGAACTGGAATGCTTTTGATTTCCTCCAACACTGATGCCAAAACTTGCCACTTGGGTGGAGCTATTGCCCATCTTGGGTGAGCTAAAATCTGTCTGGCCTATTTTTATTCCGAGTTTCCACAACAGAAACTTAAGTCTCGTGAATTAAATGGTCCAAAATATCTCGGACACCAGACCTACCTGCACGCGCAGTAAATGATAAACTGCTGGGTGGAAAAATATATTTCGAAATGCGCCATGCATTTGATTTCTATTCGGAATCGCAACATAGCATGTTAATCTGCGTGTGTAATGAAAAGCCGAGACTATCCTGGATATCAAGTGCTGTCTCCTACTAGATCCGTATCATAAACGATTCGTACTCATGACCGTGAGATGCATTCCCGAGCATAATCCTTCGAATCAACACAAGCTGTGGTCGCCTTGCAAACCTTCGCAAACCATGAAATCCGATTTTTTCTGTTTACAGGTTTGTTTTTTTCTCAGATTGAGCAACTTTCTCAGCTTGTTTTTTGTTTGCTAAAGCAAAACGACAGTGAAATAAGTGTTTGCGATTTTCTGTTGATGACTGAGTGGATACTCATAACTCTCCCATTAACTTTGATTTCTGGAACGTCCGAAGATACCAAAATACGAAGTCAAATTGAGCAACTGAGGAGGCCAATTCCGGCATCAATACTTTTATCTGCAATTAACCACCTCTGCTTCCACATTCCAGCCGGTTTTTTAGCACTTTCGCCTCATCAAAGGCGTTTTCGAAAATTCGAGATCGTGGTCTCCTGGATTTCACTGGAATCACTAATAGCCACCGGAACTCTGTCCCTTGCACTGAAGACCCATACTCTTCACCCCTTAACCGGCTTGCTTTCCCAACGTCTCAGCTTCAACCATCAACGACTTATTTACCACTAGCTTCACGTCCACACTTCTTGCGCAGAACCTGTAGCGCCACAGCTAGCCAGGAAACTTACTCCTCACTTGGGCACAACTTACCAAGGGTATTAGGAAAATCTACTCACAGACGAATGGGCGAGATTTTGAACCCTTCCGACTAACCGCATAATTCTCGATATCAGCATCCAACTGATGTAGCGACCCTCGACATCATCCAGGTTCCACTGCGTTCAAAAACCTGGAAGTAATCATTTTGTATGCGTTTACCTCAGCGAAAACAGCCACTACACAGGAAAGAGCTAATCTCAGAGAGGGATTATGTCCCACCCTCTTTATCGTTTCTGATGGCGTTGATGCGGCTCAGTACAGTTGCAGGATCCATATCTTCCGCTATCTGTAACAGTTCACGGAGCATGGTGAGATCCGCCATCAAACGGCTTTGCTTGTCCGTCAAAAATGACCCGTAAGAAACTCGAAATAAAGACAAGCTTGTTATTTTGTCAAATGAGCCAAAAGACGACAACTAAAAGACCCACCGCCTTTGACTCAACTGCCTCTCCAAAAGGGTCGGTCTATATACAGCCACATGTATGGTGTCTTCCTCGAGGACCGCCTGAGGAAGAAAGCAATACTTAGAAGCAGTTGATTTAGAGAGATAAGCTTGGCTCCCTGCCGCGAAATAGCTCCCAGGCTTGAAAACTCTGCTATGGCATGCAGCTGCGTAAAAGCAATTAACGAAGTACTGATTGATAGGCGATTGGTAGAGGTCTGCGTAACTCTAATTGATAGTTCAGTCCCAGGCTTTTATTTATTTATTTTATTTATTTATGCACTCAATGGTGCGCTACAACCAGTCAGAAGTTTAGTAATCGGTACAAGTATAAATTTTTTAGACCGAAAAATCAACACAACAAACAATGGCTTTACAAAGTGAGAGAATATAACGAGAATTCCTTTGTACTGCTAGTCCGAAAAGTAGCAGAAAGCATGAATCACAAGATCAATCTGACAGAGTTTTCGGGATGCGCCACGCATTCTACTCCAACTCAGGATCGCAATTGCATTTGGCACACTATGGGCCTATAATACCAAAGGGCCGCCCGACGTTAGAACACACGTGTTTTATTCGATCCAGGACTCAATCCTCCACCCGCCGCATAGAATGCACCGCTGCTGTTACCACCTCCCTCTAGAAAACGATTCAGCTTTCAAATTTGGTCCATTTCATCCACCCAGTTTCACGAACGCAAAATTTTTTGCAAGCTGCAAATGTTTCATGTGAGACGACCGAATGAGAAATACCTGTTTCTCAGCAGTAGAACACTGCTTGAGTTCACGAATGCAGACTTTCAACAATTCTACAAATGTCGTGTGAACTCTGCGGAGAACTGGTGGCAGATCCACAATGAGTTCACTCAGGGCAGGCTAAAACACAAAAAAAACTCAAGAATGAGTACCTTACATGTGTACCTCATATAGATCGCTTTGTTGGTGAAAAATAAACAGACTCGTTAACTACCGGAGTTTTCTCCAAAGTGAGCTTCACGTCGGCATCGAAACGCGGAATAAGACGAACGCTTCTTATGTATAAGCGGTCAATGACCCTTTGAAGTTGACCAAGTGAACTAACTGAGTAGGCAGATCGGTGAAAGCCTGAAAAGAAAGAGAAAAACGTAATATATATAGCAGTCCATTGACCAACTCGGCTAATAAAGAAATCCAAGCCGATGGGCCGACACTGTACTCTACCGTGCATAGGCACAGAAAAGGTATTATTGAATCGTGTCTAACGTTTCTACAGTCGTCAGTACATAGGTATAGGATTTTTTCGTGATTTTCAAAATAACCTTATCATACGAGATGGATGAAGCCCCTCAGTAGATAAGAAGACTTTAATCTATCTAGCTTATTCGTGAAACTCCAACGTCCACAATCGCTCAAAAAGCCAGAAAACGAACTGTTCCCGCTGTTCGAAAGTGGGAGAGAAAGGAGCTAGGTTCTTGTTACTTATGCTGAAATTGGCTGCGGGCGCTAATCGCCACGCAACCCATGCAGCGAGGTGTCTGCGTCTCGCACGGCACTATGCTTTCCTGTCTGATTTCTCCTTTTCCAGCGCTCAATGTCTTGCTATGGAAACACTGTCTACTTCACGAGAAAGGGGTTCTCAATTTCAAGACCCCCTGTTTTCATTTCATTTTTTGCCACTTGAAGTCCCTTTTGCAACAGTGAAAACAATGAAGCAAACACTCGAGTAATGAATTAAATAATGACACATTTTTGACCAAGAAGTGCATGCACTCGTACAGTACCTTAACAAACCCGCCAGGTTTCCGCTCACGATATAATCGTAAAATAAAAGACTCTTGGAATGACGAAAGGATCCTGGAACAAAAGAACTTAACAATCAATAGATGCAATGAAACATTGATAATCTTACTGATGAGCTCGGTAAACCAGAATACCAGCAATGTTTTTGACAGGGACTCTGTCCGTAAGCAAATCCACCAATAGTATACGAGATGTGAGGAATTGTACGCCACCTTCGAGGTATACAGCTTCTCTAAATGATTATCAAACCATGTGAATGAATACCAGTAGTAGCCATACTCAAAATTAGCAACTAGAAGGGCAGTATGACATTCGGTCAATCTCTCCTTTGTTTTGAGCATCTACCAAAGAAAAAAGGCACACCCCATAATCGGTTAGTAGCGACTATCTCGCTAAAATCATGGAACTAAAGTGGCCGATAATGAAGAAAAAGAGGAGCAAACCATCGGAAACACCAAAGCTAAGGATCTTGTGGAGTCCTTAACTTGCGAGATAGACAGGGGTAAAACGACGAGATATTGGATGCCGAGAATAGAGAGCAGACGACAAAGTAAGCGGAGGTGCAGACACATCATCACTGGACACGATGGTGTGTCTGCAGCTTCACTCGCTCTGTCAGCTCTCTTTTTTGGCGTCCAGCATCTCATCGCTGAAAATGAACTTAGAGAGTGACAATCATCTGTTAAATGCCGAGCCCTAGCACCTTTACCACGCACTTTCGACCCTTCGGAAAGTCGCATTTACAAACTTGGTGGACAATAAGCCAGAGGGGAAGTCATCACGGAGAGTCCTTCCAGAGAAACCGAGACCCGTTTATCATCAAGAGTCATATGCTCTCCACATCACTAATCGGAAAACTTATAGAGGAAATAACTTAGGCTACTGTCCAAATCGTATAACTTCGTATAATGTATGCTTCGTGGTAGAGAGACTCATTTCGGTATTATTCACTGGAGCCTCGACAACGCCCACATCCTATAACAACGCTTAGACGATTCCTTAATGAATGAAGCCAATCTCACAACGAATAGACGAATTAGAAGCAAAGATAAAAAGTGGTATGTTGGAAAGCTTAGGGCAGACAAATTAATTAACAATATCCTACACTCAAGTGAGCGCTTTTCAAAAAACCGCCATCCGCATACCGATGCGCGAAACCTATCCGATAGTAACGCTACTATGATTCTCTTACTTAATCCGCCATAGCGGCAATCTGCAGTGCATTGAATTAAATGCAGCATATAAAAGTGATAAGTTGAATCAAAGGAGCATCGAAGAATGTGTCTGATTGCTCTTACCTATCTTTCGTGGAAATATCGGCATTCACCACCTTAGGGAGGCACGGTGCATTGGCTGCTTTCAGAAGCGATATGAAGTAAGCCGGAAAATAAAAGCAAACTCAGAGCCATGTTCACATCTATATCACTTAATGCTGGTGGTAACACTCTCGTAAGCGATACAATGTATAAGCAGGTTAATGGAAACCTCGTCCTGGGGTGAAGTGTTGAGCACAATCGTTAACAATTTTTGATCAGAGTACATTATGAGATGGTTGAAAAACAGCCGCTCCATTCCCAAACCTCTGAAAGCGAGAAATTGAAAAGATACCACAATTTAACAGGAAAACTACTGTTCGTACCATTCCCATGGAATTAATTCGTATCCACACTACGCTCTTATAAGTACAATCGAATAAACAAACCTCTAACGTCTTGGAAAGTTCTCGAAACAGTACTATTATCAGGTTGTTCGCTCAGTTACTCTTTAGAGGCTGCCTGATACACATGTCGAAATGTCTCGTACTGTAAGCGTACCATATGTTGTTCTTATGGGCAAATGTAAGTATTTGATCATGGCGATCAAAATTTCACTCACGATCCCGGCCTTCTATTCTGCAGGTGTCATGGATGGAAGCGGGGCTGTGAGAAGGGGCGCTGCTTTTGGTCCATCGATCCACTCAGGTCGATTGACCCTTCGATCCCTTTGGGGTTAGGCAGTTGGTACCGTACTTGTTTAAGAGAAAAAGAGCACAAAATTATTCATCGGCTGGCCTCGCAGACTGCATGTAGAACAGTCGGCGATCACACTGCATCTACCGATTTGAATGGAAGTAGACGGCGGAGCGCGTTTACATCAAAGGAATTTGATCGGCTGCTGGGGGCTTTATCTCTGTATTGCTTCCAACTTATAGGAGGATCCAAATTTAGCAAGAAATTCTCACAACACTTCAAATACCCCAATGTTTGCCATATAGGGGTTCGCTCAGTTTAGGCAACCAGAGTTTTTGCGTAGCAAATTGATACCAAGTTAGAGGCATCGTGTTGGTAACCGTGACGATGACCATACCGCCCGCATCGGCTTATAGCTAATTTGAAGAGTTGAAGCGCTCTGGAAAGAGCTATTAGGAAATCGCACGCTTATCTTGTGGGAGAGCGTCAGGTCATCCTTAGGAGGTCAGGTCCGCCAGTGTTGACAGACCATTCAAACCAGCTTAGCCTTATGCTCACACGCATTTATTTACGTTAGCGGACTTGATTTGGGAAATGGCTGGCTACGAGCGAATCAGAGTTAATCTCAAATGACCTAATCTAACTGGAATACTTGATAGGACCAGATCCTCCTCAGCAACGCCGGGGAATTTAGCAAGCATGCATGCATTCGTTGTCAGTACAGTCCTTTTTTCCAAAACAACCTCAATTTTCAAAGGACTTTTTCATCAGCAAAGGGATGATGGATAGCAAAAGGTCTTTGCTTACTGTCGTTTTTAATGAACGACTAACCCATTCACAAAGACCCCTAAACAAACATTACTCACATGACGACCGGTACAAGTCACCTCAACACTTCCAAAATTATAAAAATGGCCGCATTTCTATAACCAAAATCTACCTTGCATGGATGAAAATGACATCCTCATCCATTGAAGATAGTAGCAGTCGTTGCTCATACTCAAGGATTTCAACAGTTCCATGACAAGGATCATCTTCGACGACTTCTTCATCATCCGATATAACCTCTTGCTTTATTTCCACATTCATCATTCCCTGGCCCTAATGCGTAAGACCACTGGTGTAACCCACATCCACGTCCTCACAGGAAATGCGACTTCTGAGAGTTTTCGTACTTCATCAACTCATATGTACTTAGCAAAGTGCGCAGCAAATACTATCGCGAAGAGAATCACCGAAATAAAATACGTCACAAGGTTAGGTCACAGTTTTATTGGAATAAGCAAGAAAAAATCGACTACAATGACGAGATCACAGAAGGCTTAAGAATCTAAGACAAACAAAAACCGAAAAAATTGTATACAACTGCGAGTAGTAAGCATGGTTAGGGTACCAGTAGTCAAAATTGGATAGTAAAACAAAAATTGAAAATGCGAAGAATATTCAAAAAGTGCATGCTACATATGTACAAAGAGGCCAAATAGGGTCACAATGAAATTGGGATGTCTAAATACCTCGTCTTTCTAGCGGCAGAACTGTCAATGACGATCAAGCGGGTGTGTCTATGCTGCTCACGTTATTGCGAAGCTGGGATTCATGGAACAACTGAATGCTTTAAGGATACTGCCACTTGAAGCCATGAGAACAGTGCAGGGGCACCCTCAATTTAATGTGGCTCGTGAGAATTTCTCTCTTCTTATAGGCAAATTGGCAAATCGACAATGATGTTGTCGCGCGAGCGGAGTACATTAGTGGCGAGGGGCTCGATCCACGTTTCTTTGCATAACCTCTTAATATAGCTCAAACTAATCCACCAAGAATCTCACCAAAACGTTTGCCTGGTTCACGCTACCTGTAAGAACTGATGCAGCGCACTACACGGGATCATTCAACATCGACGGTATTCGCTCAGGGTCCATCGTTTTACATACGCACAACAAAAAACATGGTACTAGCCGTGAGCATTCAGTCTACCCATTACCCAAGAATTTCCAAGGCCAATGACAAGAGGAGACCACAAAGGCAGAAATTGTTTGGTTACATTTTGTTCCACTTATTTTCCAATGCATGAAGGAAGCTTCACACTCACAGGTTTCTCAACCGTAATCCTAGAATACGGTTCGCAAAAGTATTTTCACCAACAGCAAAGCTTGAAGAGCACAGGAAATGAAAGAAACTCTGAGAAAAGCATCACGCGCACTAAACATCCAAAGGAAGAAATAGCTCACACATCTAGTAAACTACTTTCAACTGGATATAAGTTTTTAGGTAGGAGATGACGTCCACAATACGACCCTTGCTTGAGGCTCCTCACCTGAAATTTAACATACATTTAAACGGCCGGTGAATCGAGCAGTTGCAATGCTACTCAGTTCAACCAATATACCATCACTAAGAACTTTACCAGAAATAAAATTGATGCAACATAATTCCAGCACTGCCCTGTCCCATCAAACCTTCTAACACTCCCCATGACAGAAAGGTTGCAAGCACCACTTCATCCAAACCACCTAGGGAGAGCAAACACATAACCCTGAAATAGAGAGAAGAATGAAATAAGAAGTTGGCAACCTAAGAAAGCCAACCGTCTTTTAAATCCAAACAACCAATTGCCGTCATTCCTTCTACATGAACGGACATCTCAGGCAAGAAATCCAACCCATAGCCTCGCCCCAACATCTTGAAAAAATAAAGTTTCCTTCACTGAAGAAACCTCGTTCACACATAAATGCAATAGGGCTACTGAATTCTAACCTCTTCGAGACAGAGCTTCGAACTAATGGTCCGTCATGCCCACCGGCTGTGATTACACGATCGCGATAAATGGCCACTCCTGCGCCAGATCGTACTTCGAGTAGTGACTCCCCTGATCTCCAACGATTTGCGCACGTGCATCGTATAACTCGACCTGTAACTAAGCGAAATAAGTCGCACAACACAAACACATTCATACGTTGGCAACCGTTTGCAGCCTGTGAAACCCTAAACCCTCCCCTATCGCTGCGCGTGTGGCCAATCGACATGTTTGTCACCATTATCTGCGCCCTTTCTCAATCGCATTCTCATTCAATGCTTTGATTTATTTACTTTTCAGCTTTCATTTCGATGCAATATCTCGAATGCGTCTACCGAGACTTGTTTCGCGTGTTCTTTTTACTGATACGTAGGATCTGCAGTGTAAACTACTCAAAAAGTGGTCCACTGGATGGCAGACGGGTGATAGACCGGCGATATGATAGGCGTGTGAAGTTTTTTTTGCGTCTAGCGATTTGCGGTCAGGAGTATTTATTGATCCCGCAGTCCAGTGCAAATCTTTGGGTCCACCGAACGAGTTCTGTATGAGTCGGACTACGTGCGCTATTGTGGAAAAAGAAATGGACAAAGATGGACTTTGTGTAGAAATGAATCCATATCTAAATTGTGAGGAGTTATTGGGGTGAAATGGGAACTATAAATTTTTCATTAACAAGCACTAATGCAATACCCTTACCCTAACATAATCCTTAGAAGTAGGACTGAAAAGCAGCCCTCTTGTGCATCATATCGCACGCCGAACAAAACCCAAATTAGTGCTCACCGTGTTCAGACATTGTCTAGACTGTCCATCATAGCCTCCCACAGCGTAAACAATCCCATTCATAGCAGCCACTCCAACACTTGATCGCCGCGTTGTCATTGAGGGTAACGCCATCCACTGACCTAAACAGAAGAGCAACACTCTAAGTTCCACACATCATCCGAGCTAGTTTGAATTAACATAGAGCAAGAGAACATGATACAATGCAAGAACAAATTCGAAAGACGAATTCAAGCCAAGCCCTCCTCGACTTAATTTGGCTATTTTGGGCGTTACTTAGACATTTTGAGAAACATTACGAAAAAATACAATACATGTACCGTTTGACTAACTATGATATATTAAACCTTCAATCAGTCAATGATGGACCAACAAAAAAGTAGCGCTTCAATAATATCGCTAGATGAAAGGATCCTCTTCCCTTGCCTGTCATATGCACAACCCAGTACTGTGTGTTTCATTCACTCATACTTCACTTCATATTCGCTCATGATTGAGCTCGAACCATTTTTTTTTGAAGCAACAATCAGAATGAAAGCGAATTGATATCGATACGCGAG
>MU869006.1:0-34339 GCA_036418205.1 Ostertagia ostertagi | reverse complement strand
GTGGTGATTCCACCCTCTCCCGCGATGGGGGGGAAGCGTTGCAACGGGCTCGATGGTTGCAGGCCCGTAAGGATTAGCGCCCTGACCGCGCAATTTTCGCGACGAAGATGGAGTGATCTGAATAGGTTAGGACATTACATTTCCCTCGCGGTATCCTTCCCACAAGTCGGGCTAATCCCGGGGTTTGCCTTTAAGGTAATCTTGATGCAATATTGCAAAGAACTACCGACCAAGCGAGGACCGGCACCATAAAGTGGCTCGGTCAGCGATTGATAACCCTTCATGGTGCTTAATTGGAATAAGTGGGTCAATATATTGCATATGTTCGAAAATTTTCAAAGATATTAACGTTGCATTTAAAATCTCCGTTCCGAATAATATAAATACTTGCATGACGAATGTACAATTAATTTAACATTGCATAATAAGTGATGTAATCACACATGCAGAATATTACTCGATTGATTTTCCCATACCTATCAAATTTTCCTCAAGATTCATAAGAGATAAAAAACATATGCAAAATTTTTGCCAATTCAACCCATTTCATATGTTTTTAACTTATAAAATAACCAAAAAAATCAAATATCCAAAACGGCACATGGGAAAACCAATTCGGTAATCGAACGTGGCCCACCCAAGAAAAATTTGCTCAAAAATGGGAATCATCTACTACTCCTAAGTGAAAAAAATAAATCATTTACTACTCCTGAGTGAAAACAATAAAACAATGTTGTAAAACAAGAGAAAAATTCACAACAGTAGGCCTATAGAAAAGTGAGAAAATTCAGGTAATAGGAAGTTTATCAAAGATGTTTACTATCTTACCACTTTGTGGTATTATTGTGACGCTTTCGCTCATCCACACAAGTTGCATCCTTCCTTTCTTTCCTTCTTTCTCCCCAAACTTCCCTTCTTTCCGTCTGAGAACCTAATATCAGATTTGAGGTTCGTTCGTGAGCATTTCTCTGGGGTTAATTTCATAACAAAGTTTTTGATGCGTTGAAAAATTACTTCTGTCGTCAAGGTGCCCACTCCGATTGACTCGCAATGATAGTATCGGTCAATTTACGCGTAACAACAATTGATTTCAAGTTCCGTATTGGAGTTCTTCGCTTTGTGCCTAACAGCAAATTCGATTATTTTTCAGAGAAGCAAGAGAGGCGCTGTATTTTTTCCTTTATGGCTCTCTTACATAAGGGAGTGGAGCAAACTATATTTAAAATCACACTGCATATATTTCTCTGCCACTTACAAGATCTAAAATGTCCTGCAGTGCGGGATAAAATATGTTTCAGTTTTAGTTATAGCCTTGATTTGATAGTCCACTGTGAAGCGCCAATGGTCTTTCTTGGAGCCTTTTTTGACTAGTACTGTTGGGGAAGCAAATTTGCTCACTTTGTTCTATGGTACGTGTTCTCAACATTTCTTGGATTTGTCGTTCGATCTCGTTTCGTTTCTCTGAAGGTACCCGGTATGGTCTTTGCTTAGAAGTTGGTTGGATGGGGTCAAAATTCATACTAAGAGTAATGGGACCCGTATATTTACCAAGATTCCCGCCTCGTTTCCTACGAAACAGTCTTGATATTTACTTAATAATTTATAAAAATCTTGGAGTTGTACGTCATATAAAATGGAACGATTAAGTTGAATTTGACTTTGAATTGCTGTAGACTGTTGTATATTAGAAAAGCAGCGTAATTCTTCAGCAAAATCCCCAACTGGTGAGAGTACGGAAGTTTTCCCGTTTAGAGGGGATTCTTGAGGAAAGCTTTCATCATTTTTTTGTGTAGGGAAAATACAGGGTTCCAAGGGGTTTCTACTTCCACAAAAGCTGCTGTTGCTACTTTTGTATTTCTTGGTAAACAAACGGTGGTAAGGTTTGAATTAAAAATACGTAGATATACTGTGCCATTAACATTTGGACAAGGAGAGGATTTTCCCAACTTGGATTCCGTCCGGAAGACGAGATAGTGGGTCATCTGAGGCGAAAACTCCCTAATTATGAGGAAATGTGGATTTTTGTGGTTCCTATAGCTACATTATTGGAGAATGGTTGAAGAATGGTGTTATTGACTAAGTGAGTGACTAGTTGAGCGCAGTGTCAAGTGCATACGGTTATTTCGTCAAAAGAAACTGTGTTAGAGTGGTAATTGATCGACATTGTTTGTGCGAATTGTTGGATAACGTCGTTGCCAAGAATGAACGGAGAAGAACAGTTTGCATCAGGCTACGTAGCAAGTGATGGTTTTGCATGGTCATGGACCACCAGCAGCACTACAACCAATCATTCATTTGGAAACTGGAGCGGAGTATAGCGGATCAGGAGTTGTCCGCGATTCGCTAGCGAATCGCTGGATTCGCCAAGTCTAAAATCGGCCTATCACCACGGAACTGTAGAAAGCAAGTGGCTCACTTTCGAGCCGTTTGAAATCTACAGGATGGAGGCTCAGCGCAACTGCTACTGAACATGCCCTATCTCCTGTACCTTGGTGAGCTCCTGCCACAGTATCGAGTGCATGATAACGCATGATATAAAAACTGGTTGGCCTGGTAAGACTCATTCTCTTGCATCCTCGTGCCAAATCGGCTCTATTTGGTGAAGTTGGCGTACCTCTGCCCACCGTCGCAAGGACTCACTTGTTCTGTTACCTGCCGAAACTTCAAGTGAGAATTCCTTGTCTTAATTCTTTCTTTCAGGCGTACCATCCAGGATAGGTGAAACGTGCGCTACTACGTACAGTCGATATCTCGAAGTCTGATTGGGCGTGTCACCGGAAATGACGTGGCAGCCACCGCACTTGATAGATGTTGTGTGGATAAAATACTCCGCCAGATATCAGCAAAGCGTGTTGGAAGCAGCTTATCCGCGCAACTTCTATCAAGTGCGGTGGCTGCCACGTCATTTCCGGTGACACGCCCAATCAGACTTCGAGATATCGACTGTAACATGTACAAAACTGCAATGTTGGGATGCACCAGCGATGAAGAGCGAGAAATGTCAAGAGGATTGGCTCATCAAATCATGGGTACACAACGTGAACGACGAAGCAGACCAAGTCTTCTTCCATACAGAGCTGAAAACATTGTATCTTCATATCAGATCAATTTAGGGCAGTCATACAGCAGTGCATCACAAGAGCTGATCTGACTGATGACGTTTTTTTAGTTCACACACCAAGAAAGAACATCAAACATCAGCTGGTCAAAATGAACCTCTACGACCAGAACCTGCGTCGTAGAAAATTGCGTAATCTGCCCATATGGGAAAGTCGGAGACTGTGCACAGAGATCTGTGGTTTATCAGCTTCAGTGCCTAACTTGTAGTGCCTTATATATTGGAGAAACTGGAAGGCAATTAGGCGTGCGTGTGAAAGAACATCTTGCTGGCAAACGGAGAGAAAGTTTGGTTACACCGCTCGGTAAGGGAAATCATGCTGGTTCCGATTTCGACGTTAAATGCACGATATCTGGCCTACGAAAATGACATCGGTGCTAGGAAAACTCTTGAAACTTTTGGATAAAACTTCGTAATCCATATATGAATAACAGGAATGAATGCATCTCCATAACCGATGATTTCTTGCCATACATTCCACTATGTGAGCTCTGATTAAATGAACGTGACAACCTGCACGCACGCACCATGATGGAAGTGCAGTGATCTGTCAGTCTCACTTCCTACTTTATTTAGGAGTAGAGCAGGCTCTAGGGTGCTGGTGGAGTTAATGTGAGTGACCACTGTTACATTTGACTCTGGTTAAACCTTTTGTTGAGTTGTAACTAGTTAGAAGCAAGTCAGCGTTGAGCAGGATAAGTCCAAGTTTAAAACTTCCGAAATTATTCGAAAACGGCGGTCAAAACGACGGCTAAGTAAAAGCCTCACTATAAGAATACCTGTTCGGCACAGAAAAAATAGGTCATCTAAACATGCCAAGGTTTCAAGAAAGGCAAACTTGGAGTAATTTAGAGCCCTATTTAGTGGGATAGGTTTGTGTTCTAACTTACCTTGATTGCCAAACATTGCCCCAGCAGAAAACTGAACACTTCAATCAACTTGGCCGACGTGTGCTTTCGACCCAACATTACAAAACTTTAACTACCATTTATTTGGCAGGCTTGAAACAAATCCCAATCGAAGCCACACTACTGCAGTGGTTTTGCAACACACACCCGGTGGAGACTTTAGAAGGCTGCACAGATGAAAAAGTGCGCTCAAATTATTTCATTCCGTTTATTCGCTAGTGTTGTTTCTTCTGACCATTGCCATCTTTTTCCAAGCGAAGTTGCAGAGGGGCATACACTAATCGTTGCCTAGGTCGAATTCGATGTCGAGAGTCAGAGAAATGTTCCCCATTCCTTGCGTCTTTACTGTAGACAACCGCAGGAACGGTTTTACCGTGAATCAGGGAAGTGAAAAAATTTCCCCGTGTATATCACAATGTGGTTTGTATAGCTTTATGCGATCCTATATATAAGAATGTACACATTCGTATGAAATACCCGGTAATTGTGCGGTCTCATGTAACAAAAAAAAAAAACAAAAAAAACGAGAATGATGAAAAATGGACTGAGATGACGGCATTCGCATCAGGACTACACATGTTGGCAGCGATAATAGCGAACGAACAAGAGACATCAGCAGAAAAGCGCAAAGACATCGTTGAAGATTCCTCCGATGAAAGTAGATTCACGTCTAACATATAATTAGCATAAATTACTTCGAACCAATAAAAACAACAGAACCAACAACCTATCGGCAGTTAGGAAACTGGACTTAATTGCCATAGCGTACAGAACATTATTTAAAATAGAAGGCATCTATACTCTTCGAACTTGCAGCCATCATGGGCTGCGACACCTCGCATCAATCGATATCTAAGTTTTACATAATTCTACAGCTGGTGACACATGTCTGTCAAGTATAGATGCTAAGATGGACCAAATCCAACATTGTCATCTTTGCAAAGAAATAAATAGATAAATAAAGTATCTAGAAAAAATTAAAAGTGAATATGGTCAAGGATACAGTAGCACTATGAAGGCCAGGTGCGGATATAATCAGCTTGTCCCAATCAACAAGGAAACTCCCGGAGACCGCGTGCAGCACGTCCCTGGACGGAAATGGATCCTAAACTCTCTACTTCTCCGCCGCACTCCGCTAATCTTGATCATGCCGGGGTGGAAATGCAGAATGTTGGGGCCAATCCCCGGCCAGAATGGTGCTAGACAGGGCTCCTAAGAGAAGGCGATTCGCTTGCTGAAGGTTGAGGACATCCTGATCCAATTGAAAATAACACATCATAAGAGAAGATAGATTTGGCATTAACCCGAATAACTATGAAAAGGAATATAAATGGCAACGAACGAAAACAAAAACCCGAGCACTGTATCAGAAGTGCATCTCAAGAACTACTACGTATACTGAGAATGAGCATAATCAAAGGCTGCATCCCAACGATGACCGACACGGATTTACCAAGAGATGCCTATGAGCTCTACAAACTTCTCAACATTCAGTCGATTGAATCGGTCTGCGAGAAACGTGCAGGAAGTCGCACTCCATGTTCAATGCTCGACGTACCACAAACAGGGAATCTTCCAAACTGAAAGACCCAGCATTGAAGAAGAGCAGAATAAAGCAGAAAGTAATGAAGTAGAAGAAAGATCAAAAAAGCGAACGTGTTGAACTAAAATAGCTAATATCTGACCTTTGCGGTAGCTCCAAGCCATACATGTGACCGGGTCGAATACGGTAAGCGAAAGGAGCAAATCCTCGCTCTATGATAGCTATTGATGTAAACTTTGAATCAGGGGGATCGCTAGGACCACCGTCACCATTCCACAGCACTATTTTTGAACGGCGCTTCATAAGGTTGATCTGAAAACCGTCACATTGATTACCTTTATTCATTCACAGTCAAAGCGATGACTGGGATGATGAACCAAATGATGCTTTCCAAAGGGCAAACAAGATTATCTATCTTGAATCAAGTTTCTTGAGTTTAGATGGAAGGTTCAAGGTTACCTGAGTTGTTCCGTCACTAAACACCATAATGAGGCATTCAGATCCCAGATGTGTGAAGACCAGGTATGGTGGGCTATAACCCGATGAAAGTGCTGCGTTTCGCGACGCTTGTGACATGAGGAGATCAGTGTCGGCCAATTCGCGCTCCATGTAATCACGATACTGTCGGGCGATCTGTAAACTCACAATTACAGACAGAAATTAAGGGGAGAATCAAATGAGAACGTGGCTTCAAAAGTACCTCTATATGGGTTGCCGTTAGCCCAGAGTTTTGAATTGTGCCTGGATGAATGACATGAGGAGAGGAAAACGGAGTTTGTGCGTAGATGATCGTGGGAGAGTTTGCCCTATAAACATAACATTAGAAGTGGGCGTCAGTGAAATACGGGAAATTACGGGAAAGCATTGTCAACTGTACTAGAGCAGCCCTTTTAGTGTACAATTGTAATGGGAGAATGTTCGACTCAACAATAAGGTATATGCGCCGAATGAATGAATTTATTAAAACTCAGTGGCTGTTCAAAATAAGAACCCTCGTTAGTGCAGAATAATATGCAGTACATTCAGAGCGCTGAGCCTTACGGTGGCGTTTTCCGCCTGATGGACCCGCAAAGGGAGGAAGTCGAGTCCAAAAAGTGACACTGAAGTCATGTGGTGACTGAAAGATGAGCTCTACGTTGAACACCCGGCTGATGGATCGGCAAAAAAAGAAGGAAGTGTCACAAAAATGACTCTGTAGTCAAACGGTGTCATAAAAAGTTTCACAGAAGCATTAACAAGGTCAGTATCAGTTAAATAAAAACTATTAATCTAAAAGAAGTTGAGTGAAGCGATGCCCAAAATCTCGTACTATACTGCACTCGCATTGATCCTATCTCACACAGGGCAACTAAATATTGAAGTTCTGTCTATTCCTGCGAAAAGTGAAGTGACTCGAGCGAGTCTACTTCTATCAAAAAATGCAGGTGAGTCGGTGCAATTACAATTACGAGTTCTCACGACATTCACACTGCGCAACCACCGACATTAAAGCAAAAAACACTTGTCGAAGGCAAGCGCATTCTCAAACGAAAAAACATGTTCATTTCGTACGAAAAGTCACGTGGCTTTCCATTTCGGAAACTTTCAAGCCCTCTGAGTCCAATCATAGAATTCAAATGTACTCTACAAAATATCACGTAGGAACCGAAATATTCAAAACGCCTTGAAGAACCAATCCATAGTCGAATAAAAAACAAATGCATAACCATCGCAGAGGAATTGATGAACGAGAATTTTTAATTGCTGAACCAAAAGAGAGCCATACCCTCTACCCCAATGTCAAGGCGTCATGAGCGAACAATACTTTCCTTTCAATTTTTCTACAAACGACAATAGAAATAACTCACGGCCAACTCAGACATAGTCCTTCATTGAATTTCACAGATATTGAACCATCGCTGAACTGGCACCCAAAACCACGACGATTTGTGTAGTCCACCCATTTCGAGACAAAGACGGGTGGTAGAGGACAAGGCTCCAAAGCAAAATCGCAAGTTCCGCCTGAACCAGGTATAGTCATACAGCGCATGTCACTCGGTGTCATTAAAGACGTCATTTGAAGAAATATAGGTTACCGAGAAGGCCGCTAATGTCGTTCAGGTAGCCATTGACTGCAGCCGCTAGAGCAGGTCGGCGAGACATATCGGGATCGGAGCCAAATCCGGAATCATGAGTACTGACAATAGACTTGCGTCGAGACTAAAATTTCATTATCAAAATAGATAGATTAGTATTCAACACAAGGTAAAGGAAAAATTGCATTAGACGAACTCTGTTGGCACAAGTTTGTGCTGATGCGAGGTCCAAGGTGGAACGAGGTCGATGAGGGCGAGCTCCAGTTATGATGTTACCGTTGGCGTCATGTCTTGCCAAGTCCTTCATACTCTTAGCCCTTAAAGTTCAAGACCTTCAGTTTCCACAAACTTCAATAATACAAGACAAGACTTTGTTTAAAGAATAACATACCTGTGCAGCACGCTTTCCGGCACTGGATGACACATGACCATCCATGGATCTTCCTGTATCTCTCGTATAGTTGGACGGAAATTAGCCGAATGAATTAGGCATCTAAAATAGAATATGAACGTTGGAGATTAGATGTTGATGTTGATGTTTATTACATGCCACAGACATGTATCAACAGTAAAGCAACAAATAAAACGCCACGTAAAAGGAAAAGTAAAACCATACAATGTGCCAGAAAGAAAGGAGAAAAAAAAGAACGATAACATGATGAGAAAGGGAGTACCAATGTATTCAGTAGTCTACATTACTTGGAAAGTAGGAGCCTTGCTCAATTTTTGGTATTGCGAACCTGCTATTAAAAAAATCCCGCTGAATTCAACCCTTTTGGAACCTCATCAATCCTAACTTTTCTAAGTGAACACAGAAGGAACTCACGCATTTATCAGGTCCTTCGCCTCGTCGGAAATTCTTCGTCCAGGGTGGATACGAATATTGACCGGCTTGAATTCGTGCATACGTTTCTTCAAGGACTATCAGATTCGAAGGGAGGTTTTCCTATCAACATGCAGTACAGCATACATCCAATCGACCACACCTCACTACATTCGGAATGACCACGTTTCATCAAAATCTGAACATCAACGAGTAAGAAATTGGCCACATCAACAATGAGAGACTGCAGTGAGAAACTGCATTGTGTAAACCTTACTTCAGGGGCAAGATAATTTGGTGTTCCACTGACGCTCATTGGATTCAAATCCTGCTTGAGAATAGCCAGACCAAAGTCTGCCAGCTTCACCTGACCATCCGTGCCTAGATGAGAACAGTTACTTTATACAAACAGGTGGAAACCAGCAGCTGAAGTTGCGTTTATAGTTGGCGGATCTGCAGCAGGTGCGTCTGACATAAATCCATGGATACGGAATTCCCAGGGAAAAAGAACCAAGGAAGATGATGTCAAGGTTGGCCACTTAACAGCATACCACGACAGTGAAATTTAGGCGCAATCGATGCGTAAGTCACACATGGGCAGCCGGCTGCAGATTCGCCGACTATAAACACAGCCCACGGCACAGATGTAAACAAACCTATGAGAATGTTTCCAGGTTTCAGATCCCTGTGAAGGATATTCCTATCGAGAAGATACCGGACGGCCGATAAAATGCCAACCATGTAGCCTCTACTTTCGTATTCCGACAAATAGCCGCCTATAAATCATGAAAATGGCTTAAATAGATTTCAAGGAAAATCTTGTGACTATTTCAGTCATTTCATCAAAATTGGCACCAAACAACTGCACTATCGTTGCCCTTGAAGTGAAACGGGGCAAGGTGAGCACTGGCACGCCAAAGCACCAATTACTGCGTTAATGTGCTAGTGTCGGTTGGTGACAACTAGAAAGCTTTCCAAGTACATCCCCACCACACCAAAAACAACAAGTACCCTTTATGCTCAATGGAAGCAGCAAAAGGGCAGCCTAGACTGGAAAAATTAAAGAGCACAGTGTAAGCTATTAAGAACTTTTTCATCTGCAGCAAACAATTCTATTGGGCGCTAATGCAGTGCTTATTGAGGAGGAACAAGTGTTTATGAGACAACAATCACATAGGACGATTATCGCTTGCACCACAATTATCAAATCAGAAACCGGTTACAGAGAACCCGTTCCGAAAAAAAGGAGACCCTCTTAAAAACTCGCTATGGCGATAATCTATTTGCACTGCACCTCCAAAAACTAAGTAGGTGACTGAGTATTGATAGATGTAAAACTTCTCATAAAACAACGAGAAAGAGAAAAAGTTATAGCTACTCGTCAAAGTCGGCATTACCCTGAGTAAAAACAAGACTACCAGATTTTCAAAAGTAAAAACGTGGGCTTCGTGAAAGAAGAAATGTTATGAGCATCCTTTGAGCGCTGCAGTAGTTGCTGTAGAAAAACGGATGAACCTTGTTTTCAGGAGATAAAAGGATAAGCCGTGCAAAGGAGAATAATCCCCTACTTTTCCGTAATAGTTACAAGATTTACTATGCCACTGAGTCGTTTGCAAACAACACTTACCCATTTCTCTCTTCATCCATGGACACTTCTTGACAACTACTGTTTGCCAAGAACAAGTAGCTCACGAAAACATGGTAAAGTAAACCGCTCTCACAATTTCATCTTAGAAATTCTCGACAACAATGCACCAATGTGGTAGCGCCCCTTGAGAGCGCGCCGTACCAGTCACACTAGGTAGTACTAGTGCCATGTGAAGGACACCTCTACAAGAAATATGTGAAGGACAGAAATATCTGCGCAACTCACGTTTGCTCTGATTTATAAGGGTGAGCAGCGTCTGCTCGCGACATAGTTCCATAACCAGAAAGAAGTAATGGCGATCTTGAAAACTTCCACGTAGCCGAACAATATTCGGGTGGGAGACTGATCTGGAAAGTTGAATACCGTTTCTTTTGAAGAATGAAAGGATAAAAGAAGATGTCTCATTTTGCGGGAGAATGTTTTAAACGGTCGGACCTAACAGGTCCTTCTAAAATACCTCGAAATAGGGCTTCTGATCTTTCCGATCATAAAGCGCGTGTGAAACTTTTTGGTACACTGGACCTTTCTTTCTTCCTATTACACTCTGCTATCAGTCGCCTGCACCTTATCAGGCTTTTTACGAAGCTGTGAAACTACTGAATGGCTACTCCATTGGCATAACTTTGCCTATTCCTCAAAAACCGCGCATTTTTATTTTTTATGATCAAATATAGGTAGTCCCTGAGAATAATCAATGTGGATAGAGTAATCGGCTGATGCTACTGCTAGAGTGTCGCCGTACTCGGTCTATTATTATGAGCCGCTGATGGCCTCTATAGGTAACAATTGCCGTGAAATCTAGCACATCGGCCAAAAACAAAGGGAAAACAAACAAACCTGTGCAAATTAATCTCTCTGTGCATCTTTGAATATGACGGATCTTTCAATTTTGATTTCTCCACAACCTTCAATGCAAACTGCCCTCGACAACGATTTGATCTCACTGCGAAGCATTCTGCGAATCCGCCCTGAAATCCCGCCGGATAATGAAAATGTTAAACTTTCTGCTCTCAAACTATATGTCACAGCAGCCATCAACTCTTAGAGAACGGCAAAACATTCCTAGTATAATTGATTTGCTACCGTGCAACGGAACGGATGCCCAACATGTGTTAATCCCCTTTGGACCGTCGCACCAATCAACAAATCGCCGTCTCACATTGTACGACTGCAATTAGTTGGAACACGATTAAACTGTTGACAGTTTTGGTATGGTATTTAGTGGATGGGATTGATTCAGTAACTTCTCTCAACATACTCGCCAACATTAGCTACAATTGGCTATACTTAGCTTTAGCCAGTGCCGAACATACCACGCTAGAGGAAGTGCCACTTTCGCGACTTGAAAGATGTGGCAAAGGTGGCACGGACTTATGAATTGCATCGATTCCCCTCCGGACACGGTCACCACTTCAGAAAAGAGACCCTCATTTTCAATATTCTAGCTGATTTCTTCTCATACCTCCGCTATTGGCTCACTTCACACCACTACTTTCATTTTCGAGCGCTATAACCACACCAGAGTAATGGCGTGATGTGCCTAAAAAGAGCTTCCCGGGAAAGCATTCAGGGCTAGTCTTCGATTCAATGAATTGCTTGAAAAGAACGTGTTTGCTACAATTCGGAAAATATTCAAAAGAAATGCAGGAGTGAACACATTACGATGCACAAATAGCATCTCGATGCTTCGTAGAGCGACCACGGTCCAATTTTTCAAATCACACGTCATCTCTGTATAGAATGGGGCACCTTATACTAGAACAATTCCACAAAATAGTCAACAATCTAGACACATCTAAATACTCCCAAATCTTCTGCACCCCTCAGTCAACGTTCCAGCCCAATGTTTGCCTAATTATTGGACCATAGGCTTGTGACCCGATAGATTAGTGTTGCCTATATGCGATCGCACCGCGTCAGCCTTCTCACAAATAGAACGTTGAACCTTGATGACTGTTCCGTGTGCCCGTCATATCCACTATGCAAATGTCATTAGGTGCGCGGTGACAGTCGATCCTCACTCAATCAATATTAAGCGCACAATATGAGATCAGGCGTAACTATAGAGGCAAAATAAAATAATAAAATCGAAAAGGTGATGTAGAACGAACCTTGCCAAGGTACTGATCGACGTAGTATTCCTCTTTCGAGTACTCATCAACAATGCGATCGCCTGGTTCAAAAAGGGACGGCCCTCCGTTGCATTCTCGATCTCGTGAATCAGCTTGGTTATCTCGACATTCACCGTTTGGATTTCCAACGGAGAAGTATGGGCGTTCGGGTAGTATGCCCGAATTGGGCGAGTACGACTGCAGCCGCACCATTTAGAGATCGACTTCTGATTATCAGAATGGACAGCGAAGAGCGCCTGACCTAGAAATAAGAAGTTTTAACATTCTAAATGGATCTGTACAGGAATACCAGTTAACGGTGTGACATGGCAGCGATGAGAGAAAATGTCACGACTATCAGCTGGCTTGGCTCCAAAAGAGCACAGCTGACAGCTGCGGGGGAACCAGTAACAAAATACATATATTATAAGAAAGGTCTACACATGACTGCCATGCTAGTTTCTTCACGGTCTAGCAAATTTAATGGTGAGTGAATGTTCAATGTCCCACGTCCTATTCCGGTAGTGCGCCAGTTATCTGCTAGTGCACTCACCTAGTACAGTTGCCCTTCATATATGCCGTGCAACCAGTGCAGAAGTACTGCTTTGAAATTCACATTTGAATTAAACAGAACTGATTAAATGAAATATCCAATCGAAAAATCTAAAAAGGGCTAACAAAAAATTTTCTCACTTCAAAAAACCTATGGATGCGGATTCAAGATGGATCCTTGTAAGATCTAGGCCTGTTGACTCGCAGTCTCCAGGCATATATAAAAACGAGTATTTCTCAGTATATCATGTCATAGACAGACTTAATCAGAGCAAAGTTAACTCTTATCAGAATTCGATGTTCCCCGGCTAAAGTGAACAATCGACTGAAAGAATGAGTCGTAATACAAAGTGAAAAAGGTTACAGCGACTGCGACAAGCGTTGTGCCAGCAGTTAACTTCCTGTCAACGAAAGATACGTAAAGCCGCCGCATCAACGAATTCGGTTGACTAGCAAGCCTGACAAGTTCAAACTAAAATGTTGTGAAGAGGTCTCGAGCGACATGCAGAAACCTCTGACAAACAAATAGAAAACCGAAAAACTGAACATCGCAAGTAGATTTCCTGTGCTCCATAAACATCAGTCAGAGTATGAAGCAAGAATGACGGAGCTTGCAATAAATACGAAAAGCCCAGGCAAGTGGGAACACCTCTATCATTAAGCTTACACAAAAAATGAGATTCTCATACTTTTAGTATTCATTGAAAAAAAAGGCGAAGAAAAACCTGCAGCAGCCATAAATCGCAGAACTTACAACTGAAAAAGTGAGCAAGGAGGAAAAATCACCAAATCACCCTAAAATCTTACGGTAAGCCTGCTTCCATTTTTGCACAAAAACACCTTTTTTCTTCCGCCTTTATCAACAGTTCCTCCTCCTAGCGGTTTTGTTGAAGAAAAAACAGAAAAAAATCAAAATCAATAACACGAAGATGGCTGCCAAAAAATAAAGAATAACTAAAAAAAATAATAAAAAATAAGCAAGAAACAGCGCACACGATGTGCTTGAAGCGCTCACTTTCCTTAGTAGAATTAGCTATGGGAGAGGGGTGGGGGTAATGAAATAAACATCACACGAACTATCTAGTTAGAAGACAAAACCGAGAAAACGGAAAGATCTTCTTAATATTCACGTAATAATTAGCAGAAACATCAATCAAAATCATTTCCATTATAGAGAGATCATAGCAAAAAAGAGAGCCACGCATGGAACACGAGCCTGACGTAAAATTCCGTATGCTACAATACCAACATAAACGTATCATTGATTACCTTCCTTTTTGTGATTTCAATTTCATGACCACCTCATCACAAAAATTATCTAGATATGGAGCAGAATAAAATAACGAGAAGAAGGGAAAAAGAAGACGAGCTAAATGTAGGGATAGACCGCGAGAGCGGTGCTAAAATATTACCCTAATGAACGGACCCATTAGAAGACAAGCTAAAAATAGAGGTAGACCGAGAGGGCACTGCCAAAAAGTACATATAAATTAGTAACGCACATACAATGCTTGGTGACCCATGGAACTTTTTAATTACTAGATCTCCGTAAAGTTTCCATCCATCTGGTAACAGTTAACATTTCCTGAAAGTTTCTTGAGAATATTTACTGCTCACTGTATTTGCACAAAGGGCACTGTACAGAAGTTTCCAACACAGTGATACTCTGCCACCTTGGGAAAAAGATACGTGTGCACTATGGATTATTATGTACATGAAACTAGCTACAGACCCAAAAAGAAGTGTCTGACATCTTATTGAAATCTTTTCCTTATCGATATTTCTCCTCTACAAGCAAATGATGGTGAGAGGTTCAATATTTGAGCTACAGAAAACCACAGAAAATTTGTCCGATTATATGAAAAGATCTCCAGTCTATTGTTCTAACTTTGTAGAACCTCGTTTAGAGAAAAGTTGAGAGCTAAAATTCATGCCCGACCTCTTCCGGCGTGTAGGCTTAACGAATAGCGAATATTTGGCCTACAAAGGCTAGAAATCCGCGTGCAAAGAGATCTTCTCAGGGACATTTCTACGAAATGGTGAATGAATGAAGGCTATGATTATGCACGGCACATCGCTGAAGGTCATCGTTCGGAGATGTGCACTATGAAAAATAACCAAACGATCGCCGGCTGGGAACGATTGGAAATAAACGAGCAGTGGCTATAAAACATGGAAAGAACAGCTGAAGATGCCTTGACGAGAGGTAGTAGTAATGGGTAAAGAACAGTAGCAGGTGTCATCTAGGCAACATTAACGGCAACCGCGCAAAAACTGAACAACAACCATTAACAGGAAACCGGAACAACGTATGCAAAGGTGAAGGACAACGGCAATTATAAAACACCTGGAAGATGTAATATGCAATATGGAATGGAATTGGGGCGAAGAAATTCTTAGCAGAGTAGTGGAAACAGAAATTGATTTGTATAGGAGATGGATTTTTGGCGGATGTGGCGAGGCGAACGGTGGGCGCGGTTGACTGAGCCTGATGAGAAGAGGGGTATGTGTCCCCGTACAAGGTTATTGGCTCATTTCGGGGTGGACTGAGGGATATTTGACGAGTAAACCCCGAACGCGTCAAGGAGTAGAGAAGACGAATCATCATGCGGAGAATGGGGATTTCAAAGAGGAAAGGCGCCATTTGAAACGGACAAACGGGGAGGGACTGCACTTTGCGAATGGCTGGAGTGCAGAGATGAACGAATTGAGGCCAGCCGGGCTCAGAGTGCTGCTCAAGTACTACCCAAGGACACCGCAAAATGAATTCCAGCTATTCGCCATGCGAATTTAATTTAGCGAAAACCTATAACAGTCAAACCATAATTTTTTCATTGTGGCAACAGTACTTCGAACTTAATCATATGACTAATCAACCAGTAGGTATTCCTGAAAAAAGAGAATGATCCATGAAAAGGAAAATCTTTACAGGCAGCTACTGAAAAAAAAAACAACTAACGAGAATCGAAAACCAAATGGCCAACTGCCTTCTATATTGATTGGACTCGGTCGCACATACCATCGTTTTTATAACATAGCTCATTTCGGCCTACTTTAGCAAGGACATTAAACTGCGAAAACCTTTCCTATCCAGCGGGAATACTGTTGACAAAAAACCGCGCACACACACACTCATGTATACGTGAAAAAACGGTGACTGGTCGCCTAAAGTACAAACGATTTCTCAGTATGGTTCCTGGGTTCCATTCGTAATCCCGCATTTGGACTGGCGCGCACTAATTACTGAGCGTCCAATATAAAGCGTTTTTTTAAAACTGCGGGCAACTGATCGCGTTGGTTTCGGGATTGCATTCGTTAATATTTGTTGTCAACCAATTTATAGATAACTTCGCTAGCTACATCAAAGAGGGAATTCTTTCGCCAGAACCTGTCTCGAAACATGCCCCTGTGCTTTGAAAGCTATAGTATTAACAGCGGTGGTGCGACTATACTCTATATCACTCTAGGGCATTCTTCTTAGTAATGCGAGAGCCAAGTAGAAGGATTATTGGCACTTTTGCATCATTACAACCCCAGTGGGGCCGAGATGGGTCAAAAAATAATTAAGTTTCGCTGAAACTTGTGCTATGGGGTTATCGAGGGTCCTGATCACGAATATGGCATCCTTTTTGGCGCTGGCGCCAAAATTGGCGCTAGCAGGCGCCCTCCACTGATTATCACCAAATTCGCTGTAAACTTCTGTATAGGGGTTATTTGGGGCTATAAATATACCTGTTTCTCTAAGACATTACGTATCTTTGTCTGATTTATCTAAGCTTCCACAATATGCGGTAGGACTAAAGCTTAGGGATAGGGACACCTCCCGTAGAGAGGTGAACACGCGCACCGTGTGGCAAAAGTTGGAGTGTGTTAGACCACAGGGGAGTGCCCTACTCACTTTGGAGCCCTCCACTATTCAAAGGCTTAGTCCTGATTGCGATCTAATTAGTGCGAGGGCGCAGACGAGCAGGAAATAGGCGCCGAATAGCGCTAACAACAAAAACGAATGTCATATTCGTAATCAGGACCCCAAATAACCCCTATACAGAAGTTTACAGCGAATTTAGTGGGAATCAGTCGTGGCGCCACCTGGCGCCAAATGGCGCCAAATTGGCGCCCAGCGCCAAAAATGAATATCATATTCGTGATCAGGGCCCTCGATAACCCCCATAGCCGAAATTTCAGCGAAAATTATTTTTTGACCCATCTCACCCCTACTACTGGGGTTGTAATAATAGTGCATGCCTGTATATATTGATGATTTTTGGCAACGCGCTATTACTCCCCTTGTTTACAGTCATGTGTTATCAAATCCCGCTTTATAGGCATTGTCCTATATCTCTATGCTTGATCGTGTGCATTCTTACCAAAACCCCCTGCCGCTTGATTTTTCCCGGGAGCAGTCACGTTTATACCCCAGCATATGTATGGACATTCGACGCTTCATTATTGGCAGTCGACCCTGCGCTGGAATCGACTTCATCGAATAATACGATGCCAACCAAGATGTTACATAACTGTCGATAGCGCTGTGTGTCAGCAGCTTTGAGAAACTAAACCTCTTACCATTTTCTCTCCGTTACTGTAATCGCGTATGTTTGCTCATTTGAAAAAATAGCTGGATTTAGAATCAAAAATCGGGCCCTATCTTTTGGATATTACGACAATACTTATAACTAAAAGCACTAAATTTTTACTAGGAAAACCAATCTATAACCAATTACACATTGACACCACCTGTCGGATCCGACACCAACTATGCACCATTAGCTTGGGAGTTGACGATTATAAGGATCAAATATCACAAAGAATGACAGCGCGATCTGTCAGGATCTAGCAGTCATAAATCTGGCTATGCCACACACAATGACACAGATCAACCAACACAACGTCCAGATTCAAAGACGCCTATTCTGTGCTCCAATCTAATGAACGACCTAGTGCTAAATGTGATTAAAGAAACCAGGAACCACTACTGAGAAATATTCTTGTACTAAAAGTTGGCTCCCCCACTTTCTTCACGATTTGGGGCGCGGCCGCGGCAAAGCGCGGCCGAGTCGATAGTGCCCGCGAACTGTGTGGGTAAATTTGAAAACGCATCACCACCACAGTTCGCGGGCACTATCGACTCGTCCGCGCTCGCCGCGGCCGCGCCCCAAATCGTGAAGAAAGGTGGAGCCCTAAAAGTTCTCGAAACAGTACATATCTGCACACAGACATACAATTCTCATAGAATGATCACTAGATCAAACATCTTCAAAGCGTTCTCGCTTACATGTTCTCGCTTTATACTGCTTCCATACTTCCATCATCATCATTGGGCGCATGCGCTAGCCAAATGGTCTCGATTAAGTCCCGCGAATGTGAAAGATGACTTAAAGAAAAATAATACGTCGACGAGATAGAGAACGAATCGGAGATTGCAGAAATAACCTGAATGACCGTTTTTTTCGAGTTACAGCTGCCTTCAACGCATATATTATAACTTCCCTATTCACCGGCTTCACGAAACTAAAATACATATAAAATAGGACGAATAAGGACCGAATTCGAGAAAACAGCTAATAATCACGTAACACGCAAGCATATTGTGCGTAAACCTTTTTGTAAAAGTAATTTACCTAAGCGAGAACCTCGAGAAGGTACTACCTATTCTTTCTGCCTATCACAACCGTATGTTACCGAAAAAGAAATCATCTTTCAACTTACTCTAACTTTGGAGACAACTACATGAGTTTGGCAAGAAACATGAAGTTAATTGAAAGCTACACCAATGTTGAATAAATGAATGAAAAAATCTTGCAGGCTATAACTGTAAAGTGAAGAGCCTGCGGCGACAAGACGCAGTTCGTCACACACATTGCCATTTAAAGGGTGCCAGAGTTGGTCCGACAGAAATAAATTCTCTTCTCGGGAGCCTAACTATGGTACCTTTTAAATGCCTTGTGCGACGAACCTGTGTCCTGTCGCCGCAGGTCTTCACGAAATCCCAGTTGGCCATATCACAAGCGTCACAATATTTTCCTACCCCAACCCTGACTTCCCCGTAACAGTCTCTAATTTCAGTTCACATAGTAATCTTCCCCAACAATCTAACTTCAGGTACGCTGCCAACGTCCTTAAGATGGAAATCCTCCGTATCATCAAGTTAGATTCGAATAACTAAACCAGACTATTTCAATTATGCAGCGTTATAGTACTAAGCTTAAGGCGTTCTTAAAACCATCACATAGCATATTTCTATGGGTAACTTAGTCCCAGTTAGAGGGGATGAGGTCATCATCATGCAGTGTTCCCAGAAACTAACGAGCAATCTCCGCAGCCCGGGGAGTGTAAGCCCAGTCTAACATAGGTGGTGGGGGAAACGGGGTGGGGAGGCACTCGCTTGACATGCGTGAAAAAGTCTTGGAATGTTTCAAGTTCTACACTATTTCGCCGAGCCAGACGCATCTTGACTGTCGCCGCTTAACTGACAATAGACGCCCTTTCTATGTTTATAATAAGCGTGTAAAAAGGAAGAAAATAGGGTTTATGTTATAAAACACAAGAACACATACATTATATAAAAAACCAGAAGAAACAACGTAGGAATACATAAGGCTGATGGCAGTTTGTAACTTTAACACATTCACGCCGATGGCCGCCCATATGGGCTGCCAACAACATGCGCTCCTGGGACGATGGCAGCCCATATGGGCTGCCAACTGATAATCGCTTGCCAGGCGCTAGGAATGGACAGATAGGTGGGCAAACCTCGTAATCGAGTGTAAAATGCTTTTAAATTCCTTCACGGGGAAAGTGAATAAATGCTCTCTTTTCGTAACCACTATTTGTCATTCTGATCGAATCCTATTCTGTTATACTGTTAAGATTATCTGTCACCGCATTAAGAACCATTTGCATTAAAATTAATTTTGTGGCATGATTTTTGTTCATTATAAACACATCTGCGGTTTGTGAATGCGCGCGCACACAAAACCGTCTGTCCCAACGGTACCGAAATTGGACATAGGGGCGTCGTCGTGATATTGTTAACGGACCTTTGAGCAAAGTCGGCATCTGAGCGACTTCATTATTTTTATGTCATAGTGCTCGCTGGCGCCCCCTCCTACCCTTATGAGAGGCCACTCTAAGATCTACGACGCCTAGAATAAGCAGGTTACCTGTTAAGAAACCAGTTTCGATATTTTTCGTCGAAAAACACGTGCAGCATTTTTATTACCATTCTGAGACGCGTTCCGCATAGTTCTCCGCTGACCCGCGCGCCCGTGACACCAGTCAAATACCACACTTCGTCACCATGTACTCATACGGCGCTTTCATACTTTTCCGTAAACGTTCCCTAACCTCGCTTATTATGACGACTCCTGCATACTCCAAATGGCCACAGAGATAACTTGTCGCATTAATAGACGGTCAACGACTTGCACAGTCCAAACTGTACCCTTTCAGAAATCAATGTATCGGGATATTTTGCTAGATAGTCCCATTAAGCGATGCGTCTTTCGCTCGTTAATTGAATGAATCAGGGGCAAAAACCGGATGAAGCATAGAAAATGAGGGTTTTCTACAGAATTAAAAGGAAAAACGATATGAGCTGCTCAATTGCACAGCAATTTTAACGACACCGATTGTTCGCAAAAGTCTCGACTCATCGTCAGCATACCTCAGGTAACTTTTTCCTCAGAAAAAAAAACGAAAAGAAAGGAAAGAGCGAAATTCGATGCTCCATTTGGACTGACGCACAAATTCGTATGCCTATTCAGCTCTTAATTTGCTCAAACGATAGAGAAAAGAAGTGTTTGTTTGCGTTTGTCCGTTGATTGGTTTCGGATATCGGAAAAAGTGGGTGAAAACCGAAAGTGTCGAGATAGTGAAGACCGCGACATTGAGACTGGAGATAATACCGGAAAATTGTACAAACGCCAGTGAAAAGGTGAACTACGACCAATGATGGGCTCAGGAATCGGAAGCACTTATTTGCTGAGGAAAGCAGGTGCCGTCAGCCAGCTGTGAGACCAGCGCCAATCAGATGGCCAGTGGAAGCCGATGACGAGCCGACCGATAATCTTTGTCTCCAGCAGCCACATCGTTAAGCGGATTCGACGAAGAGGGATGAGGTCATCTGGACGCCATTTGTATCCTTGTCCACGACAGCTGACAGCTAAAGATTATCCAGTGAAAGGATTAAAGTCATATTTCCCTTGAGATTTATTTAGGAAGGCAAACGGACAATCAAATTTGCAGCTAATACTGAAAACGAGATAGTAATGATTTGATTTAAGAGCTCCTCACAATTAATCATCTATTCCGGCCCCGCGAAAGGCGCCCGAGTGCAGACCACACACACACAATTGACGGCGCACAAGCACATGGTGCTTCCTGGCTTTTTTTTTCTATGGCCTATCGTAAGTTTGTGGCGTGTTGGTGCTGCGCACACGAGCTCTCACCCCAAACTCGTTTTCCGAAATAAGAGGGGTACTATTATAAAGATTGCTTTAGTTTAATCGCCTCTACATTCCTCGTGAATAACCGATTCGACAATTAATGCGCAGCAAATCAATAATCTCACTTCAGAACACACCTCAAAACAAATGGCTGAAACGCGGAAAACTGCCTCTGAACAACGATCTTTCAATAGGTTTTTTTTTGTGAAACCTATTTCCACACGCCGAATTCCCTTTTCCTTACAATATATACAACTATTAGATCGAAGCTCTGCGTCTAAATCGTACACATAAAAGAAGCACGCAGAGGTTGGAACAAGTTGGAAAAGAATGACTAGGATATATTAATTCTAAATGAAACACCTGCTGACATACACAGAACCGGGTATTATTCTATCTACAGCACCTGAAGGCCACTCAGACCCTGTATTAATTTGAGTAGCATCAATGGATATGCAGGACATCAAGCCTACGCATCGATCAAGGGCACTGTGAGACAAATGCGTACATGACCGTGTAAAACATGCTTCTGCAGGCAGAAACGACTTCAGGTGGAGAGAGTGATAGAGATTCAGGTTGTGTAGCAAAATCATTTCACCCAACAGATCCGTCTGCTCCTCTAGCTTCATCCCAGAAATCATGGCTCTAGTATGCTTGCGATAGCGCCCAAACTTAATTGCGTCCTGGAACGCGTCCGCTGAATACGTTTTTCAAAAAGAATTCTGTTAGAATAACCCATTTAATCGATCGCCAATTTAGAGGAGCCTTTTGGAAGTTCTTTAAAAATGGAAAGAATTCAGATTTTACAAAATTTGAAGTACAGCATAATGCAGAGGATCGACGAGGTTGTGGTTATGTACCAGGCCGAAACCGGATAGAAAACTAGAGTGCGAGTAAGAGAATGTCGTAATAAAACAAGAAGCAATAACTATAACAATTCGTACCATTGAAAAACCGAAAAAGTTAGCGCCCGAAAGTTGTGCTGAGGTTGGATCCTCATTAAGAGATGTTCTCGAATGAGAAAAACCAAACATAACCGCGGTCGTGAGACAAAATGATCATCCCCATGTGTTGGGGAAAAAACACAGAATTTTGTGGAATTGACGAAAAAGTCATTTTTTCGAAGAAAACAACCCCAAGCGCAAGAGCAGAATGGTAATAAAAGGAAAAAAGTCCGCTCGAGAAAAAAAAACTGAACGAAAACGTCTCAGGTTCGTACAAGTAGGAAGCGCGTCAGGAGCATATCAGGAGAACTCATTTGAACGAGAGGCTAATATGCCCAAGAGTCCGTCGAGAGGGACTACAATTGATTCATACCCATATTATCTTCGACTATTCCCTCCAATGCCCCAACTTTTGGGCCCTGGGTGCAGCAACTCCAACAAATGCGGGTTGATCCCCGAAACTGCGTTTCTGCTTGGTTAGACTTGACCAACCCTCATGGTCAAAGAGTAGGGGAGCGTCCGAGATGGCGAGCTTTGGGGCCCCATCCCGATTGGTGCTTGCTGCATGCATATGACCGTGCCCTAACATATGATTTACGTAGTGGATCATTAATATTGTCGCGGATGCGTTGACCGGGCGCTAAAATACTACCCCTTCACCCTTAACACTCAGAACAAAAGCTTCCTCCTTCTTTCTTCGTAATGTGTGCCCACCTTCCTAGTTTATTGATGCCATCTCTTGTCTGAATGCATGCCTGCTCTGGATGTATGCCCACTAATTTTCGACCACATGTGGCAAGTTGAGCGCACCGCAGAGTGCTCAAGAGAAACCTTAAAGGCAGCGGTCACGATAGCTGAAGGGCGTTGGCGTTCTGATGACGTCATTCAACGTCGTTGATGAACGGTCGATAAGAGGCGGCACGGTACAATAACGTCATTGCTGCACCACTGACGTCNTTAAAACTTCACCGCCTCCCCCTCCCCCTACTTGTCAGGGAGGCTTACAGTTCTTCTCCTAGGACATGCCACCTGAGCTGCGCGATTACTAAAGCCCAGGTTAGGTTTGGGTCAGACTTAGTCTTAGACTTCTTACGAACATACCGTGTTTATACATTGACTTATGCTTTAGCCCAGCTTTAGGCTTAGGCTTAGGCTTGAGCTTAGGCTTGTTACGAGCATATCAGAGGCTAATCTAAGGTGACCTAGCATGAGGAGGCCAACTGAAATACATCCCAGTCGTCGTGACCACGGCCTTTAACCCTGTTGAATAGGCCCAATGGGGTGTCAGCCGATCTGCACGTATGATAGCCTCGATGGGAATCGTAGTCGATTGTGATCGCCGTTAAGGTGGCAGCGAATATCGACGAATGACGACGACGATGTCTGGACGAACGCTTTTGAGAGGGACGATGGCCAGCGTTCGTCCAACGTCATCGCCTCAGCAGAGCAAGGAACAACGATCCATGTGATCCATGATACCACACGTGACGTCTACACCTGATGCGGAACAGCGGAACGCCTGAGCGTCATCTGACAGATGACATCAAATCAGCTGAAGTAGCAGTACGCCGCAAAGTGCGGCTACAGGACGACTGTACTCGGGAAGCGCGAGACGCTCCCGTGACAGCGGCTAATTAGAGCGTCCTCATGGGGATTATGGGCGGCCTGTGAGAAAGGAACACAAACGGCGAAGGCGTCGACGACGTGAAAATAATGGCCTGGTGAAGTGCGAACAGATGGATTGATGCCATGTAGCATGCCGAAAAGCGAGTGAAAAAATTAGCGCTGGAAAAAATCCATGCGCCCTTGCCCGTCCCGACGGTCACACTGCAAAAACCAGCTGCACTAGCATGAATGCTCCTTGCGAAGCACTCTATGAAAGGAACCCCGAGAAAACAGTGGTTGCCGTGGGTACGGACCAGCGAAAAGAATTAGCCATGAAAGGGCGAAAGAGAAAACGAAAACATCCGAAATGGGCTCCACGGAGTGTAGATCCAAGTGCAAAAGTCTCTCAGCAAAGTGCTGAGTGGGCAAATCGATGTCGGAGCCAGTAACGACGACCTGGATATGCACTATACCGTCAGTGAGAAGAGAAGAGAAGAGCAGGGCGGGTGCAGGGGGTGCGGGAAGGGGGTGGGCAGGGCGCCGTCACACGAACAACGGGCCCTGCCACCCGTCGGTCTGCCCCGTCCCTCCACACAAAACAATACGGCGCACTGACCGCGAGCGCCGAGGTCAACGACAACTGTAAATATCTGACCGGGGTCAGGCGCTGGTGTCACAGCAAGTTGGCCAGCTGGCTGGTGGTCTCAGAACCTGTTATAATCTAGCGCCACACAGCGAAACTCTCCTAGTAATTACCTACTTGAACTTCTCAAGACCAGACGTTTTTTGGAACCTACCTGGCAATTCAAACCGGTGTAAAAGGGCAGTAGAGATCGTTTCTCATGTCAAACTTCAGTTATTAGTTCTTAGTTTACTGAAGTAGTCGATGCCGTTCGAACAACTTTGAATTGGCTATCATAAAGAATCGCAGAAGAACCATTACAGTACCTAACTGTGAGGCTGTAAGCAGTTTGCAAAAGAAAACTAACACCAAGAAAAACGGGTCTCATCCAGTAAGGGGGGCATGTGGTGTGACAGTTCTTGTCGGCTACAGAAATTCCAATTTTTGCAAGGGGAGGGAACCCGGGGTGCGTGAACCATTTCGCTTAAGCTTTTACACCCACCCAGAGCTTCCCTCCCCTAAAAAGTGGATTTACTTCATGCAATATGAACTGTCGCACCACATGCCCCCCCTTACTGGATGAGACCTGAAAAACTTCTAACGTTGCAATGGATATGCTGCAAGAATGAGGGTAAGGAAATTGTATCAGTTATTGAGAAAAACTGCAAGAACTTCATGCAAACATAGGTTACACTCAGGTTGACTGGTCACTGCGGCAAAGGTCAAAAACGTCCTACGGGAATTTTGGCGGTAGAGCGGGAGGTTTATTCAATGTATGCTTGATATTTCTATTGAATCTATTTATTTCTCTAACCTAACCCGCTCACACTCTGGTTTTGCCCTCCCCGCCGGCGTGGTCAATTTTGGCAGATGTGGAATGTCGCCGCTAACTCCGCGGCTCAAAATTCCATGGGTACGCGGGTACAGGGGAGAAGGGCGTGTTCTGCAATTTGGAGAGTGTAACCGGGGCCGGCGTAGGGGGGGGGGGGAAGGGGTTTACCCGTCCAACTACTATGAGAGAAGGCGAACTGCGGTCTGGTTTCAGAATCGAATAGACACAGCGATAGAGAGAGTGGTAGTGAGGTGGGTGGCCAGAGAGTTCGAGTAGGGATCGCTTGAGAGGTTGATAGTGGACGGTGGGCGTGGCAGTGCCAGTGGAAGAGTGAGGGAGAGGGCATTAAATTGTGGGGTGGGGGTGGGGTGTCGAAGTTATACGAGCACTAGGATTGACCCCGGCTGAAGTTGTAAGTAGGAATCGTGGGAAGAAGTGGTGGCGCTTAACCTCAACTTTTTCCAAATTTAATGGTAAACCCTAACTATCCCTGAACCATTTCTTCAGCTGTGAATCGTATAGCATACAACTATACGAATAATGTATGCTATACGAAGTTATTACGATTCACTGAGAGGTTATCGGCGCATACATGAGCGTATCAGGGACAGGGCGGCAGATGGGCAGAGGCAGGAAGCTACCGTCGGGCGCAAGTTCTTTGGGTGAGCGCGCATTTGATTCCTCTAAGAATGTGCGAACGTGGGATGAGTCTATGGCTTGTTTAACAGCATGAGGAGACACAGCAGTGAAAGTTTTCAATTCCTCAACCAATCCAGACCGGATAATTCGGCTTGAAGATCTGTTGGTTCTCATTGATGCGAGCGCATGGGCAGTACGAGTTAGTGCATTCACATATTTGTGCAGTTTTTAAATGGTAAAGTAAATAGTTGGTGAAAGTACGAGGAAAGGGGGTTCTATTTTAGTATAGTATACACACGTGACCTCTATGAGAGCTGGCGATAGCTCTATGGGATATTGGACCACTTTTTTTGCTTCGTGTCGTAGCCGGTCTTTATTTACCTTAGGAACGTGAGGTGACGGGTAACGTACACATGGCACACGACAACTGGAATATAGTGCTTATCAGAAACATCGTTGGAAGCCTCATTGATCGGTGATCACCCGATGATCGCTTGGCACGGCCATTTCTAGCGCAGTGGGCCGAGGCGCCAAACTGTACATGGACAATTCAATAGATCGAGTCATGTCAATGTCGGTGAAGTCGATCTTTTCTACGATGTCTACCGAACCATATTTCTTGGAAAGCAAAAACATAATTAGCATCAAATCATCAATGCTCGACGCATGCAGCGCGACAAAGTCCCGGACGATCCAGGTGAGTCGCGTGCGTGGCGCGTCCGCCAAAGAGTTTTCTACGCCCATAGGTTTGCCAGAGGCATCAGAAAAAAACGGGAAGAAGACAGACTTTGTTCGCGACGTTTGAGAGGTCGTTTTTAAATATAGAATAAAATTCAACATTTGCTTCCGAACTAATTAAAAAAAAAAAAATTTCTGACAAGAAAATTAGAGATAGCTTGTTGTGCAATATTCTCTCGAAACCATAAGCGTGGGTGAAATGAAAATTCTCATTTATTCCTTTATTTCGGGATGAAGATTAGTGTAATGGCTACAGGGTCGCACTGTCCTCATGGCATCAATCGAGGATAAGTGAAGCCGGCTCGTTTACGGTCGCCCTACTATATGTAGAACCCGGTCACTGGTTGGTCATGTCCTTTGGAGGGGGGGGGAGGGATGAGTATTGCTTAATCACCTCAAATTCCCTCTTCTCCTTTGGAGCTAAGACCTAAGCAGAACATTTCCGTCAATTTGACGTAACGCCACGGGTTAGCCCCCCGCGGAACCTCATTGCGCCCACTGGTTTACCCGATTTGGCACCGGATGTCATTGTTTGTAAGAAAAACACATCAAAACAGATCGACGATGTTGATCGGAAGACGGCAGGTTGGCGGGTGGCAATAGAGCCCTTTGGCACCGGAAATCTTATCTATTCACTCAATGGAGCCAAATCGCATTAAGCTAAAACGCCTAGCCGCTGGGCGCGGCGGCCTGTTTTTTCAAAAGGAACAGGAATTTACAGAATGGTGAGAGGTTTGAAGAACGATACGGGGGGTTGTGCGTGGCTGTGACGACCTTCACTTCACACTCGGCAGTCGGATCACAAAGGCAATCTTGTGTGGGTGAGTCGCGGGCGCTTCGAGCGCGATCGCCATACGAACACCACGGCTACCATCGCGGCTACCGCATTGGTTGCCCTTCGACTGCAATCGAATACAAAGGATGGACAGATCGTCTGAAGATGAATCGTACATACGGAAAAAATACCAAGTGCAAGTGGACATTCAAGGACATGAGCGTGGGCCATTCGGACGGTAAGACGACATTCGTATTCTGACAGCCTCTGCCGCGCCGCACCCACCGCGAAATCAAACAGCACGAGAATAGCCGAATTCGTTGACGTACGAGTGACTCAGAACGGAGCAAGAACGCCGAACTGAATGACCATCTGTAGGAAAGGGGGAGGGAATGAGAGATTCAAAGGAGATTGGTGGGAGAAGCTCTTGGGTAGGGTAGGTGAAGAAAAGGAGTGAACCTCAGTACTTTATGGTTGGGTAGACAAATGAAAGGTAAGAGAAGACAGGTATAGAACGATCACAATGGATGCACCATGCCTCCGACTTTGTTTTGAAATTGCGAAGGTGTTGGAAAGATCAGTGCGCACTACTTTCTTACGCCCAACGCTTGAGTAAGCCAGCTTGCCTTAAAGTCGGGTTGCTACTAGTAGGTGCGCCCCAGAAGCGCGGACGGTATAGTCGGCTCGGGACCCAACCCGTGAAAGACGTTAAACCCTCCTACAGTGGGTAAATCCCCGTTATAGGTAAGTCCAGCTCTTAAGCAGCCACCTAATAAACCACGTTTACGACCTGGTCGAGACTAATGGTCGCAAGTGCCACAGTCTTCTAGGACGCGACATTCCGTTTGCACGGGAAGTTTGCTCTTTAATGGCTAAAGACATCACCAGTAACTGGTTTGGTGCAGTAGCGGCTATTACGTTTTTTCAAGGCAAGCTCGCAGTGCTTGTCGCGGTTATCACGGCATTTAGACGTGCATTACACTTTACCTGCCTTATCAGTTTATCAATCAGGTAATCTGACCGGCTACCATGCCAGCACCACAGATTTCTATAAAACCGTGAAAATAGCGTGCGCTTGTTCGATAACGGGAAAGAGTAAGGGTGACCACTTCCGGTCTGAAAGCTGTACATCCAGTAACTTCCCTAACTTTGGCTTTTCCCCACCCCTATCAATTCCCCAGAAAGACTGAGCCTCGTCGGGAATAAGAGACGGACGGTAGAGGATAGAAAACCCCAATAAATCACCGATCAAAAATCGCTGTTCGCTATGAAGTAGAGCAAGAGAGCATTAACTGGAAATGAAAGTTGCGTTCGATACATCGAAAGCTGGTTACTGTAGCTGTCAGTACTCTTCACCATTTTAGGAGTGTAATATAAGTAGTAGTATAAAATAGTTGTAATATAGTTGACGGTGTAAGAGAAATGGGGAGGGGGTCCGAGTAACCCTGTGTAGGTAAGTGTCAGACCGTCGGAGGACTCTGATATGGTGCTCATTTGCCAATTACGGTGGTCTATAGACTGCAGGGAAAGCAGGAGCTCCAGCAGAGCGACATAATGAAAAAGTGCTGCTGCCGCAACCTTTAAAAGCCCTTGTTCCACATGTCCAAAGGCAATTCGTCTTGTTTTTGACAGAAAAGACATGTTCAAGGCAGTTTTAAATGCATTGCCACCACAAGACCCCCGTATATTGCGATAGCGCCGAAAAATGTACAGATGTAGAAATGACCGGGATCGTCCTGATTGACAAGAAGCCCTAAGATTCGAAAAAATCGCGGCTGGAGTTGCCAATCTCGTAGTCAGAAAACCTTCTATTTCTTGGGTAGGCGTGTCGAGGACTAAGAGTTACCTTCTTTTCAACGTTTACGCCCAGTTGCTGTTATAGATCGGGGCTTGGTGATTTCGAAGACGAGCGGGTTGTCTGGACATTAGGTAGTATCAATAGCTCGAGGAAGATGGTGATAGAAAGATGTTAGGGGCGAATTGTGAGCACAGCGTGCTTTACATGATGGCAGCAAAGAGTCATACAGTCGCATGATGCAAGAGTACAGGGGTGCTTTCTGGCAAAATCGGAAATCAGGAAACACCGAAATTCACCTGTGCCGTAGAATACAATGATTTGTCTCATATGATATGATGCAGCTGCTCTCAAAGAGAAAGGCGAGAATCGACCTTTGTTACAGAACAAACCCATCAGGCTTAAGAGCGCTTTTATACTATAAGGTTATAAGACATCTTCAGAGAAAGAGGCGGAAACGCTGCGGTAGTGGGTCCCTGATGGAGGAAAACAATGCAATCCGGTATGAAGTGATTTTGGTGCCGAATAATAGAGGAGTAACAAGAACAGGCGTGACGGTTCAAAGTAAAATCCTTCGTTAGTGCGCGACAATCGCTCAGGGCTTTTAGCTATATGTAGTGTTGTGAATAATGAAAACAGCGCAGCTCAGCGTCGCACATCACAACGATCCATCAACAATCTAATGTGCGACCTAGAAACGACACAACGACTACGACGAACTCTCGCCTGGTTGGTTGGCTGATTGCTTGGTTGGTTTGTTGGTTGCTTGGTAGGTTTGCTGGTTACTTGGTTGGCTGGCTGAGAATGAAGAAGGGTACTTCGGTTGGCTGGGGCTGGGTTAGTCTCGCTGCTCGATTGGCTTGGTTCGCATTGGTTTTCTTGGTTGAGGTGGGTGTCGTGGGTAGTGGGTTACGGTGGTTGGTGGTGGGTTAGCTGATTGGCTGGTAGGTTAGTTGGTTCGCTGGCTTTTAGGTTAGCTGGCTGGTTGGCTGGTTTTGGTTGGTAGATGGGTAGGTAGGTAGGTTGGTTGGTTGGCTCGTTGGTTGGTTGAGTTGGTTGGTTGATTTGGTTGGTGTGGTTGGTTGGTTGGTCTGGGGGTGGAATCGGCTCGCTGGCTGGTCGGGCGATGGCTTAGGTTGCGTTGGCCTGGTGTGGTGGTTGGCTTGGGTTTGGTTGGTTGGCTAACCCTTAAACCCACCACCGTCGATACGCACGTCCCGTCGACATGGTGGCGATGGTAGTGGAGTCGTCGACGGCGATTCTAGCCGTTTTTTGTTCAGCGCTTATGGGCCGACAACCGGCTCCCACCAAGTTTAGATGAGGTCTAATAGGTCGATCGCGAATTCCATCTATTGCCTATATAACGAACGTGAATTGCATGACGGTTCAACGGCGCGGGAGGTATACTGTACGCTACGCCTATTTGTCGTGGGATTGCGCCGATTTTGGGCTGAATTCTCCCACATGAGTTTATTGGAGAACTGTTCTGGAGGCCAAAAACCATTGAGTTTGGAGCTAAAACTTTGCGAAAAGGAAGTTAAGCGGGTAGGAGGCCTTAGCCAGCCTTACCATTACCTACCCCAACACTAACGCAGACGGGGAAGCAGGGATAAACAATATAGTCTTCAGCACTGGCTCCATCCTGTCTGTGGATACGCGCGGACATGTGTCGTGGATTCCAAACCCATTGGAAACCGTAGCGGCACTTGAATGCGATTTGCCCTACAAAACCACCGGTAGTAGGTAGCGACCAATGCCCTAACCGGTGCTTTTACCTTCTCAAAGGAGTCTGATCTCTCACTAACCCTCGGGAATGGAGGACTTGCTCGGCCCGGGTAAAGTTCAACCGGTAAGGGACGTGGCTGGCTAGATGTGGACGGTGTGACAAATGTAAATGAGTGCAGGAGTCAACTTCGCAGCAACTTAATGTTCACTCCTATCCCAAACCGGGCTCATTCCCTTTCAGTCCTCTCGTCGTTCATCTTTTCTTCTACAAATCGAAAGGAAAAGGAAGAAAACCACTTGAGTGCGGGGAACTCTCTAGAGGCTTGAGACATCATTCCTGTTCTGGCTATCGCGTCGACAGTTTTTCAATTCTCGAAGCGTGATCCTGCGGGTTAGACAGCTCGCTTCCGATTACGCCACTACTGAAAGCGCTCGTAACGTCGGTGTGTGGGAAGTATCCGTCTGCGGACAGCCTTAGTCATCAATGGCACAAAAGATGGCCAACCACCAGATGCCTGCACCTTTGTTATTCAAATATAGCACGAGTAAAAGCTGGGCTTGTTATCGTTAAATCAATAAAGCACACAAAGCGTTTGTGTACAATAGCGCAAGGTCACGATCTGTACTGATTAGGAGCACACTGAGGTCATGAGAGCACAAAATTCATTGGAGGAAGTGCACAGGGAACGAGTGAAGCCGGTTCGGGCCTGTTTTGGAGGCTTGCTGGGGAAGCGGCACTTCATGCATGGTTGGAGGCGAATCAGCTGTGAGGAAGAGCAGCACGGCAACATAACCTCCTGGGGTGGGAAACAGACGAAACACGTTTGGAACGGTGGTGGTGATGGCGGAAAAGGCGCCGCCGGACGCCATGAAGACAGCGTACGCAACGCAGGTGATTGAAGTGATGATTCACGCGTAAACGCGCCTGGCCGTAACGTCGTCATCGTCTTCCCACGTGAAAACGCCCGAATACCTCTGTCACTATCGCAAAACGAACAGCAAACATTCGCACATCGACAGGACTACGCCAGCTCGCCGACCAGAAGCTGGGGTTGAAGCGCCGGAAAGCGTGGGATTTGGACCCCGATATAGCACACGGGACCACTCCTGCATAGCCATGACGGAAAGAAGCAGTCGAGATGTTCTCACAAAAAACTTGCCCCGTGGAAGCCCGAACTCCTCCACCTGAGCTTTCAAGAGCGATGCCTTCCTTCCCTACCGATCTCTGACAACACCAGGAGCTGATTTTGCCCTTGAAGCGCTTCTACGAAGTCAGAAATAATTGAAGATCGGGCGCGATCGATAGGCATTTTTTGAGTGAGTCGAATGCCTGTAAATGGGCCAAAAAGTGAAATGAGCCAGATATAATTAGCCCATGGGCATGTCAAAATTATGGTAAGCTTTCAGGGGACTTCTTACCTCACCTGCGCCACACATCGATCTCCCAGTGGATTCTTAGGAACTTTATGAAATCTGTGAAGCACAGCAGCGCTTCTAGCCACTGAACCAGTCAACAAAAATTGTCATTGAACCGTTGAACCGACCTGACAAAGCGGAACCGGAAATTCAGAAAGAACCGGGGGAAACAATGCTTATGGACTTTCGAAGTGCAGGCTTATCGAAGTCTAAAAAGCACCGCTAGGACGGCTGTTTTCGTAAAGCTACTAGGCTTGCGGCCGTTAGTGAACAGGCGGTTCCGCACCATTTACACCACAAAGAGGCCCTCTCCATCTGCCGTCAACAACTAGTTGCTCCATACTGATGTATACTATTTACTATTGAACTACTTAGTAATAGGCAAATTTCAAGAAGCGTTTTGGCTTAAGCACGGCCCTCAGAAGGCCTCATGAAGAGAGAATTTTGCGATGGCAGCAATAGACACATGATCGAAGAAGGTCAAAGTCCCATGTGATGGATTAGGGGATTCCATCAGTCTCGAGGAAGATCTTGGGAATAACTCGTGCCTGAGAGGAGCGTGTTTTCGTCTCGCGAGATGTCGTTTGTAACTTTGGGTGATATATTGAGGTACTGATTAGCTTGCGTCTAGATCCAATGACTGAATGAAATGGAATTTGCTCGAGGGTTCGCTCAGCTGATCAGCTGGCTAATCAGCTGATAGTGAGCTCGAACGAAGTCCATTCTACAAACGGATAGAAAATTATCCAGAGCACAACGAACCGGTTCCTTCTAATCGTTTGGAGATAGCCTGATTTCAAAGAACAGTTCACAATCGGCGAATCGAGGAAACTCGTTAAACTCTCGAGACCAAGGAACAACTCGGGGAAAGGAAGCGCTTGGATTGGTGACTGAACAGGAGGAGGAATAACAAAAAATAAACAAGGGTAAGTAATGAGGGAGGTGTAAAATAAATACACGACCAAGCAAAAAATATAAATAAATAAGTAAAAATAAATAAATAAATAAATATCACAGAAGAATCCTTAACAGCTTCAGCTGTTCGCAGATATAGCAGTGGTCATGAAAATGTTGACCCCGCTGAAATCGGAGGCATTAGAGAATTAAGAAAGTCCTGAGAAAGGACGTGGGTCTTACAGATGTACTGCAACCTAAGGGATCTGTGCTTCGTAGGGCATTAAACGGAGATTACGAGATCAGTGGATGAGCAAATGCGATATCCCATCGTAATACGTATGCAAATGAACCTTGTCCATTCAGAATCGTAATGGCCATGGAATGGTCACAGCGTAGGGCTATAAAGCGCATCGTAATAGGCAAAGATTTCGATTCAGCATTCGTGTTTTTCAACGCATAAAAAGAGCTTGAACGATTGGCGATGAATAACCTCCTCCATGAGTACGCCACGCCTTCGACATCTATCCACAACAGAAATAGCGTTGGAATGCGTGCTGAACGTGCACAGTGATTTGCATGGTTCGTGAATAGAACTAGCAATTCACTAGTGATTATTGATATGTAATCGATACATAATGATAGTAGTGATGATAATGACATAAGGATATATGATATTGATTACTAATTGATCGTTCTTGAGTGATTGTTAAGGCTTTACTGAAGAATCCTCAGTTCCCATAATAAAACCTAGAAAGGGTGCTATACAAGTAGGGGGCGGCGCCACACCACATTTTTGAAACAGAAATGTATGTAAGTGGGACTGCTGCTCGCTACTACTGTCACGAGAATCGGGGAATTCGTGAGCCAGGGGGAGTGTAGCCAATCTAGGGGGGGGGGTGAGGGCAGCCACTTGACATGCGTGAAAAGCTGGGCGTGCCCACCCCACTTGTATAGAGCCCCCTAGAAAGCTTCAATATTGACAGTGGCGAGGCTTAGCTGGAGCTCCTAAAGGTACTTTATTAGTTTCAAAATAATTGAGCACGTGATCCTTAAATCAACGGGAATAAAATGTTGGTTCATTTTTTAACAATGGGAACAATAATGAATAAGAGCTAATAATGGTTAA
>MU869004.1:38318-64887 GCA_036418205.1 Ostertagia ostertagi | reverse complement strand
AAACTTTAGTTACAGTCGATATCTCGAAGTCTGATTGGGCGTGTCACCGGAAATGACGTGGCAGCCACCGCACTTGATAGAAGTTGCGCGGATAAGCTGCTTCCAACACGCTTTGCTGATATCTGGCGGAGTATTTTATCCACACAACATCTATCAAGTGCGGTGGCTGCCACGTCATTTCCGGTGACACGCCCAATCAGACTTCGAGATATCGACTGTAGAGAAGATCGCGACAGGTAAGGGACACAGAAATTGCTCGGGCCGAAAACCGCGAGTAGCCAAAGTGGGTCTTGAAGACAAGCCCCAGGATCAGCCTCAGTAGTGGAAGGATACAGCGAGGGAACTTGTAGTGTCCTTCCCTACAGAGAGCGTGCCACACCCGTCGCACAAAATGCGCGGTTAGGGCGCTAATCGTTAAGGTGCTGCAACCATCGGCCCTTATTGCAACGCTTCCCACCCACCGCGATTGATGTGGAGATCAGCGCGCTCTCTCGAACGGCGTGCTCTCTCGCGTGTTTTGTCTTCTTTGATCGCCTGTCTCGCCGTCGTACTACATCCGACCTTACTGGAGGTTAAGGCCTTAATTTTAGCGTTTCCGATGGCTTCTCTTGCTTTCTTTTCCACTTTTAGTTCATTCGCAGCTCATTCATCACTATGGTGCGCTCTTATACACCAGTTTTATCCCGGGGTTTGCCTTTAAGAGAAAAGGTTTTACTGTGCTGTACGGAAGAATACGAAAGGGTGCTAACTGGGGGCTGCGAGATATTGATATGTGATGATCGGCGGTCTCGATACATTCATGGTCTTGAAACAGAGGTCCCATTATGGCTTACATTTTTTAGGTACCCAAAAAACTTCATTGGTCAAAAAGTGTACATATTTGAATTCAACATCAAGCACTGCTTTGATAAGTGCACTTCATTGGAACACTGAACTCACTCGAATGAGCTTTTATTGAGTGCCAAGCAGGGGCAGAGCTTGTACCCTCCCCATTAGTCGGTTTTTCTAGCGAGAAATAGCAATTTTTCGAAAAAAAAAATCATGTCCAGCATACTAAACTTATGATACAAGTCGTCCAGAAAGAGAATGAAAAAGTGTTCAGGCAACAAGTGTTCAGATCTAATGAAAATTCCCCCCCCCCCCCACAATTGAACATTTGAAAGAGATGAAAGTCATTCAGATGGGCTTCCGGTCAGGAGTGTGCAACACAGGATTCCTTCGCAGTATACTAAACTTATGATACAAGTCGTACAGAAAGCGAATGAAAAAGCCGTGAGCAACAAAAGTCGTCACTTCAGTTTGAATAAAAGCGTCTACCAAAATCTGCCCATTATACAGAAAGACATAGAAATCATTTTTCCGCCCACTATCAACTCAGATTCTGATACACCTGAAAGTCCTAGCCAGATGTTTCCGGGTGAGAATTCAATGGCAATCCTGGCAACGGGTGAGCATAAAGCGCGACGTTCCTACAATCTTCCCTCCTGAGCTCTAAGACAAAACAAAATAGTCAGATGTGGGTACCCTCCGTCAAGCTCGGCGCTTCGAGCTACAGATCACTAATGAACCTATACCTCAGCAGCAGTTCCTCACAACCAAAGTAATGATCTGTAAGAAGCTATGCATGAGCGACTTGATCAAGGTAATCACACGGCTTTTTCAAAATGAAGCCACTGTACAAGCCTTCTCCAGCCGGACGGTCGAGGTGAAACACCTAAGGTTTCACTGATGGTGAACATAACACACAACGACTTGGATCACCTATCTAGGAGGATTTCAGAAATATTCAAGCATAAGACTTCCGAGCATTCATATCCGTCGTCCAGCAAACGAATACACTGTAATCTGATGATTGGAAAGAGGAAGACCTTCAGAAACCTCTGAGTAGATATGCAGAACCTATATGAAGCGAATTACAAGATCTATCAGAGTCTGAAGAATTAGAAAAGCAAGATGACAAGTATGAAGTTCTCGAGGTTGATCAATCCTTCAATACATACTATCACTTCATACACTTCCGGTGTTATTGATGTGACGTACAAAACTGATGGTCCGACTGAATTGAGGGTAGAATCTTCCACAGAGTTAAGCTCCACTTCTGGTTACGGCACCAAACGTGTCATAGACACACCCAAAAACGGATCTTGGAAAGCTACTCCACGTTGACATTGATATTCATTATCGAAAATCAAACTCTAGAAACAAAACATCACAATTGGGTAGAAACATATCCCCGATAAGCCAATTACAAACAAACGGGGCGCCAAAAGTGGGAACTGGTATAACAGGGAGCGTAAAATCAGCGCAGAAGGGCAGTGGTCGTCAACACTGCAAAGAGCTCCGGGTATCAACTTAGTAGGTTTACCACCTTGTCCAAATCCAGCTCCGTGGCTGATGTTTCAGAGGGGTGAAGAAAAACAATCAATTGAGCTTGATTTAATCAAATAAGTCAAACCAAAGTATAAGTAGTATAAGCAGTATAAAAATAAACAGTAACATAAAAAATAAAACTAAAGCAATGCAATCCAGAAAATGGATATAATGAACCGCTTCTCTGCCTCATCAAATCAGAAGTGCTTAGTTTCATGTATTCAGATCCTTACCAGATGTTCCTGGCTTACTTATTGATTCGTTATTTATTTATTTATTTTTTATTTTGTACCTCGTTAGCTAAATAATCTTGAACACTCGTGGCGGATTTGACCTACATATTATATCCAGTGCAAGATTACAAGTTGGCGGCCTGAGGCGATATAAGCGTATCCCTAGCCAGAAATAAAGGGAACAAGCCCAACGCTTTCATCCCTTAGAGACGAACCGCATCTTCGGTCACCTAAAACCTGTTTGCCAAAGTTTCAACAATGGTTGTAAATGAATAAACGAGTGAATAAGCAGGAAAAGGCACATAAACTGATAATTATTAGGTTGGTCCACAATTTCTGCAACAAATTGGCCGCATCTTAATTTTTTTGTTCAATTCATACAGCATAGTACCCACCACAATTACAACATATTGCCAATGCATTAAAAGCTGCTCGAAGAATTCCATTTGATCGCAGAAAAACTGAACGACGATTTGAGATTGTGGAAGTCCGAGTACGATTTCTTCTTTCCGAAAATAGGTTTCGAAAGAGAAGTAGGCGGACATTCGTTGGCATAAAGTCAGAGCATTGGCGGATATGGAAGTCACTCCGTACGAGAGCCCGAAATTTCCCCGAAACTTCTTAGGAAGACGTGGTTATCAAAAACGTTGCAATCGAGCTATGTACTCGACTGCACGTGAAGATTTCCAGTGCTCAGCTACTGTCGTACCCCACCGAAAATTCGGGAAGGCCCAATTGAGACGAGGCTGCACTTTAGCAGTCAGAACTGCGAGTCGTCCGCGCTAAACTACTGCTTTAGCAAACCGCAGCCTCTCCTCATCATCAGCAAAGATGATGGATTGACAGCTGAAGGAACCTAGTATGTAGGTCAACTTGATCATGACGATAAAGACTGACTCCATGTACGCACTCGCTTTGGAATGAACTCGGCATGCAGCTGCTGGTGATAGAGCATTTGGCTCGGTTTGATCATAAATTGTTTTTGCCCTCCGCAGGATCTGAAAAAAGGGCAATTTCCAGTCGAGAATGTTAGCCTGAATAAAGACCCATCTATCAAACCCTCGTGAAGGGTTAAGAATAGTCCTGTAGAAGGCCATCTATCAACCTCGTGAAGAATTAAGAAGATATTAACTAGATTCAGATTGTGTTTGAAGCTAATTCGGGCTTAAGGCACATGGGACCCAGATCGCTTTTTCTGAATCATCGCCAGCGTGTTTGAAGATGCTCCAGTAACTGTTCCCATCAGAAACTGCCCCCGGGCGTTGATCGATACCTTAATCCAAGATAATCCCCATTACAAAGCGTCACCACGATAAAGAGCATCGGTATTTGGCGAAACAACGGAGTGGTTGCAGTGTGCACAACTGCAAATAATAAACAGTTCGATGAGCAGATTAGAGCATCGGTGCACCGTGGATTGAGGAAGCGCGCCATCGCCCATCTTATGATTAATTCTTTACTGAGCCTGGCTTGCAGCAAATCCCAAGCGGTACTCGTGAAAAACAAGGGCACGAAGAGTTTTCGCAAAACGGTGTAGTAGCCAGAATAATTAGCGAGACAATGAGCTAGTCGCTTGACTGAAATTGCAAAAGTTGATGCCGCGTCAATAAACATGTTGCAGAATTTTCGGAATTCTCAAAATTCTAGCATACGGTGATTTTTGCAGAAATTATGGGTCAACCTAATAGAAGGACAAATGTAGTAAGTTTGAAAATTGCTTGTAACGAAGAGGTAGGGGGGGGGATTATTAACGGCTCGACGTTCGAGCAGATCGATTTCCTCAAAGACCTAAATGTAGGTTCCAACCACGTATAGCAAAGACGTTTATCCTCTTGAAGGTCGAACAAACATTCTCAAACCTTGGGCCACGCCATCTTCGAGGTGATCTGGTCGAAATTTGCGCCATTTGAATCTCTGACTCAAAAATTTCATTTGCGCAAGAAAAGCATTAAAGTAGGAAACAATGCCGAATTTCCTTGAAGAGAGAAATAGAAAAATAAATGCCATTCCAATAACTAGGTGGTTAGTGTATTCCACTAAGGACTGTAAAAATGCACTTAGATAGGCACAAAAGACCATAAAAAACAGACTCATAGCATAACTTCACCAATTGTCCACATTATCGGTCATCTGTTCAATCTATTGTCAACGCTCACGGAATTACTGGTTCCCATACCTTAGCGGGAACGGTATTGTCTCTGGAACAAGTGTCTGCATGATTGACAGCGAGAGTTCGTGCCACAACGGTGCAGTAGACTGGATTTACGGTTCCAAGCCATCAAGTGGAGAGAACAACATAATCGACACATAAACAAGTATGATGTACTGTGCCATTGCTTATGAAAGAAAACCAGATTCAGTTATGTGCACTGACTATATAAGAGGGAGTACTTACCAGGAAAGCTCATCGTTGTGCTCTTCAACAATCAAGGGTAAGTTCACTTTACCTACAACAAAACCATTGAAGTCGTTTTCTCGCTATATTATGGAAAAGCACCATCATTATGGACAAAAATTATCATTTCCTATTTCCGAAAAAATAGCAAAAAATTTCCCACTGTCCTTCTATTCTTCTGCTACCATTCAGTTTGCATTTCTGGGATATTACACAACTCCTCCTTTCAATTTCGGCCTTTGAGTAAGACTGACTAAGCTTTCTTAGAAACATTTTCGCCTCATGAACAAACTCATGAACCTGCTCATCACTAAACCTCTTTCCGAATGGCTTTCTCGAGTATCCGGTCCTGGTACGGCACATAACGGCCCGGGGCTGCCCCTCCTCCGGTAGCATTCAACGTCGCAGCGTCCTAATATAGCGGACCCAACTGATAACTGCCGTACCAAATAGCTTCATTACATACTCAAATGGCTGAAGTTCTAGTTCCTAACTAGACACCCTCTAACTACCTGGTTTTCAACTACTTCAGACGGTACACGGTTACATGCTTGCAGCTACCGCCGTGCACATGGCCGTGGGCATTCATCAGTACCATGAAGTTTTCAAATAGTTCGTTGCCCGCCATCGCTCCATTGGGATGTACGTTCGTAATCATTCTTCGACGTTCAATTAGCGACAGTCAAAAGGATTTCTCAACAGGGACATCGAAAAGATCTCGACTCAATCAAGTAGCAAATAGAACCTGATGCACTGTGCGAAATTTAACCAACCGTCACTGGAAAGACAGATTCGCCCGCCAGAAACGTTCATCATGTCACCATTACAGCACATAGCCAACGACGCATGGAAAACAATGATGGGAGCTCAGCAGAACGAAGGCGGTTCGGTCTTTAGCTCAGTCAGAATTCGAAGAGGTGGCAGCTACGCTGGCGGAGGTGGTGGTGGCGCGTATGCAGCACGCGGGAGCGGAGGCTACGCAGGTGGTGGTGGAGGTTGTGCATGCGCAGCTAAAGCAAAATCAGGTTGCCCACTGAGGACCACCAGGTCTCGCCACTTGGAAATAATTTACTGAAATCAATGTAGAAATTATTGTTTTACTATGAAAACATTAACAGGACCTCCTGGCCAACCTGGCCTGCCAGGAGATGATGGTCTACAAGGTCTTCCTGGAAGAGCAGGAGCAGGTGGTCTTGCAGCAGAAGGAGGTCACGGTGGAGGTTGTATTTCGTGTCCAGCCGGACCACCAGGTGAACCAGGACCGGATGGAGCTCCCGGCCCAGCTGGACCCGCAGGAAATCCCGGACAAGACGGAGAACACGACCTTTGGAGGAGGTAAAATATAAGTTTCCATTTACAGAGCCATAAATTGGGGCTAGCACAACATGAAAATGAGTGGTTCAGGAATGCCAGGACCTCCCGGTCCTCCAGGAGCACCTGGATCTGATGGACAAACCCTGGCAGCCCTGGACAAGATGGAGAACCTGGAGCACCAGGTGAGTAAATGAAAACTATCAGAAATGAGCGATCTAGTCCTTCATCCATATTTGCTTTAGGAACGAGATCAACCAGTCAACCAGGACCAGCGGGACCACCTGGACCGGCAGGGAGCACCCTGGAATGCCAGGACAAGACGGTGGTCATAATGGTGCAGGAGCACCAGGACCTGCCGGACCTCCCGGCGCTCCAGGTAACGACGGAGCACCAGGAGCACCAGGCTCTCCCGGAGCAGCTGGTAGCAGCGGAGGTCCAGGAGCTGATGCCGCGTACTGTCCATGTCCTGCTCGTGCTGGGGCTGTCGGAGGCGGTGGTGGTAGTTATGGCGGCTCTACTTCATACTCCGGTGGTGCAAGACCCGCAGCTGCAGCGAGGCAACAAGCTCATGCTGCCGGAAGATCATACTCAACTGGAGCTCACAATCAAGGTGCTCTCCACAAAAAACGCCGTGTCGTTCACGCCGCTGCTTAGACTTCAGCTTATACATCATTCGAATAAAGTTTCACAACTCCAAGATTTCTCTTTGCCTCATTCTATAGTAACGGATGCAATATTACTGTGGAAGATTTCGGATTACAACACAAATAACCAAAAACACCTTAAAGTTAGAGGCATCGTTCATCCTTACACCCGAAATCTCTAACACGACAGGCCGACGCGCATGCGCGTCACAATTGGCGCGAATTTTTTCCACACATGCCCTACTTCTTCCAGAAGTTTGTGTGCTCATTTTATACATCATACATTAGCATACTCAAAAAGTGGTTCACAAAATGGCAAAATGCCATTTTGGCACAGGTTTTCCATATCTTACGAAAATAGCCGCTCAGTTCATTTCTGGTTTGTTTTCATCAAAGGAATCCTTCACGGAAAAATCATGATTCTATTTCAGCCATAAATCACTGGCTTGAGACTCATTATCCACGATAAGAATGAAAAGAACAGAAATATTGCTTTTGTTTTGGTAAAAAAATTCGAAAAATCGAAAAGGCTGCTACGCGTTCAAAGTGCCCACGGACGTCTTTCACAAATGCTGGACGGGGATGCTTCCACTTGGTTCTTGGAGTGCCTTCACTAGAAACTCTTTCTGGCCTTCTGCTTTATTGCATTCACATCTTACACTTCTACTCCATCCTATTCGATCGATTTGTCTCTACTCTCCGAAATCGCGCGCTTTAACCCGATTCTTTCATTGCGTCGCCTGATACGTAGCCGCCCCAGTGCGGACTTATTCCATGCCCCGCCTTTGGCTCCGCCCGAATTACCTTCGATGTCCATAGAATGGATTTTCGTGAGTTTGTTTCTCTTCGGAAACCGAACCTTCATGCGTAAAACTTTGTGTATTGCATCTAGTGATCACAACTGATACATTTCAATGTTGAAAAAGATTGCAAATGAACTTTCCGCGAAAGGATTCCTTGGATGCTTAGAGCAATAGATAGCACGAATTAAGAGAGGTCAAATAGAACTTGAAACATCATACACCTGATCGCATGACAAGATGTTTTTACAGAACAGTCACGTTCAAAATAATAAAATAAAATAAAAGTCGCCTTCTCATAGCCTTAACACGCCCTTCTCACAGTTACCTTCTTACTCTCGATAAGTCTCAGAATAAACTGGAGGTATTAGTTGAAAAAAACTTTGTTGCATTAAGCATAAGTACTGATATTACAGCTCAAAATCGCACGAGTGGGATAAAAGCAGCGGGGCGTCGCAAATTCTTGTACAAGCGGCCAAAATAGCCAGAACGCAGTCGTCAAAGTGTTAACAAACGGATTTCCTTCAAATTATGATGCATTTACCGCCTCTCAACGCTAAGCCACGCTTCACTGCAGACAAATACCTATCTGAATCCATCTTCACTAACAAATGAGCTTAGCTTCATCCCCCACCTTCATTCACAATTGAGCTTAACTTCATCTCAACAAATATATACCTCATATTCGAAAGGCTTTTTCCTACAGCCCCACAGCCAAATACGTGTCTTTCAAAATTACAGTACTCTGATATCCCAATCCAACACTAACTCATCCATAATATACCCGCTACATCCAATTAATGGAGTTTCTCTTACTACTAGTAAACTGCGGCTACTTGTCGCAAAATAATATTTGGAAGGTTGCAGTTTAACAAGTTCTCGACGACGTGGTTCTTTGGGAAACCACCACTTGCATAATGCCTGGGACGTAATGGCTCAATGCTGGACCACGCTACCGTAAAGATATTAATGCATCCATACCTCCATCTGACACGACCACACAAAGAGCTCACAGGGGACAACAGCTGCGGCAAACTGTCTAGACTTGCAACCCACCATAGAAAAGCACGTGAGCACAATTCACACTATCAATCACTTACAAGGTTCAGAAATAGAGAAGACAACCGTTGCAAAAAAAAGCTAAGAATTTCCTCGTAAAATCCTGAAAAGCATCGTGAGGTGGCACGATTGAACTATTCAAATAATATGCCAACATTTGTTCGAGTCTTCTACGAAGATTTATAGATAGGTTACTTCTCTGAAATTAAAAACAACAACCAACAAAAGGAAAGTAATTGGAACAAACAAAACAGTATTGCAAACAAGTTAAGCTTCGACGATAACAAGTAATGAACTAGAAAAATCACTGGTTAAAGATTGGAAACGGGATGGAGGTACCTTAGAAGAAAAGTGAGTAAAAAGTAAGTAAATAAACAACAGTGTAGTACACATAATATATTACAAGACAAGATCCAAGATTACCAGTTGAGAAAATATTTCCTGTTAGGCCCAGTAATGAGTGTTGATTTCGCAGTGAAGGCGAGCGCTGAGATTTTTGAAAAAATCAGGCGTACCATCGTGCACGAGTCTACCGCCCTCTCCACCACTGGTACCCAGATGCACTGAACTCGAATGCTGTAGATGTGGCGTAAGTTAGCTGCTATGTCTGTTCATATCATGAGTATTCTTGGAAAGGCACATGAATACCATGGGATCAGAAAGCTCAAATTACTCGTCACGAGCCTCTTCTCATTCTGTACAGCGCATCACTCGATGACTAGCAAATACGATGCAAACATCGCGGTGGAACGAGCAATAATATTCTAGACAACTCAAGTGAGAGCGAGCGCGCGCCCGCACTTTTCTGACCATATCAGCTCGTTCCATAGTTATTTCGAAGGCACTTTTTCTTGTCTGGGTTCTATCCTAAAAGGTACTGTAAATTGGCATTAGAATCGTGCTAATTGCTTGCGAAAAAGCAGACTGCAACGGCCAGACAGTGGTTGAACCACAAACAACCTTAAGAAAGGAGCAGAAGTATGAACTCAAAAGATGTAAAGAGCTGGTTATTAATACAAATAACTTTAAAACTTTTGAAAAAAACTTGCTTGATGTCCGTGACAGAGAATGTTAGTGATCTGCTTCAACTCTTCCATTGACGGCAAGCATCCGGAAGTTCCTTTATTATAAGTTACCAATGTGCAGCGAACTGTTCGGGCTGTACCCTATAATAAAATAAATAAGACCCCTATCCAGAATCAACAATTTTGCATTTTTTGATGAAATGAACCATTATAAGCTACCTGAAGAGCTTTTTGAGGAACGATGAGGAACTCATTGTATGCAGGATGCATAGCGTCTTCCACCACAGTACCATTAGGGACGTTCTGATCCATAGGTCGTGCACGAGGATCAATTCTTGAAACGTAAATGAGATAACAAAAAATGAAGTACATAAAGCCCTATGGGCATTTGTGACATCCATTGAATTGAAAAAGTGAAAACGTTGAGCCGGAGGGCCAAAAAAGTCAAAGAAGTGTAGCAACAGCGCGGTCTACTATAAGAAACCAGGGAATGATAAGAGAAAATGTCCTTGATGTAGTGATTGAAAGATGAACTCAATAAAACGGTTACATTAAAGCAAAGCATTGTAGGAGAAGGAATCTTAAGGAAGGGGTGAAAAAGCGGAAGTGGAGGAGCGAGTGATTGTGATAACATAGGAACAAGAAGGCATGGTAAAAAAAAACAGCAGCAGCGGAAAAAAATGTAAGATTACAAATAGAGCCATAATGACTCGTGTTCTGCGGTGATCAAGAAAAAAATGAATAGTAAAACTCACTTGGTAGGTACAATACGATAATTGGAGTTGGTTTGCACGACCAGGCATGTGAGGGATGGCGAATACATACCATGGCGATACATATGATTAACTTCCACAAAGGCTTTTTGTAATTCGGCCATTTCTGCAGCAGCCTGTTGGGTAAAAGCTTTGATACCTTCAAGCATAGGCAGTAAACAACCAGCAGATAACTGGTCCCCAGAGACAATTCTCTGGGCAATCACGTGGACACACCTTTATGAACTCTCCCTCAGAGACTCCACCACGAAAAACGACGATATCCAGAGGCAAAGAGTTAGTTTCCTTCAAGAAGTTTAGAAGCGCCTCTGTGAAATTACTAAAAGCAAAAATCAGTTCCGAATGTTCCACTTAAATGAGCAACAATATTTTTCACTCACGCTGCAATATCCGAAATTAAATTAAGACGAGGTTCCTGCATCCAATAGGTGCCTCGCATCTTCGTGGGTTCACCCACAGTATAGGCCATCTGAGTAAAGCAGCTAATTAATCAATAATCAGGAAGTGCAGGCGTTATGCCCGCTCATAGAGTGGAAAGCTTTCGACAGATTTTTGACTCGCACTTAACAGTCCTATGACATGAATCTATTTACAAATTTTAGCGATTAAAATGAAAATACCAGCATTTCTGAAATGACACACCGTGGATAACAATGACATCCACGGCCGTATTACACATCCTACTACCGGCATGGTTGGAAAGGTCCCAGCACCATAATAAACTATGCACATAATGTTTGCATGCCCTAGCAGCCTTAGAAGACTTTCAATGATGCATTCAGAGTTCATGAATCCCTCACTGGACCCTCCATTCCACTTCAATTACGAATCGTGTTAGCACTTTCAATGCGATTTTCTTACACAATGAATTACACGGGTTTGACCACTGGCCCTACACGTGTTATGCATGCCAACTGCCACTCACCACTCCCGCCCGCCTTAGCGAAAATAAGTAGAAATCTAACGCATTAAAGGACTCCTCGGTAAAATCGTGATTCTATTTCACCCATAATCACTGGCTTGGGACCCATCGTTCACGATAAGAACGAAAAGAACAAAAAATTGCATTTGTTTGGTAAAAAATTCGAAAAACCGAAAGGGCTGCTACGCGTTCAAAGTACCGCCGGACATCTGTCACAAATGCTGGCGACGGGAATGCTTCCACTTGGTTCTTGGAGTGCCGTCACTAGAAACTCTTTCTGGCCTTTTGACTTATTGCATTCACATCTCACACTTCTACTGCATCCTATTCTATCGATCGATTTGTCTCTACTCTCCAAAATCGCACGCTTTAACCCGATTCTTTCATTGCGTCGCCTGATACGTAGCCGCCCCAAGGCGGACTTCATGCCCCGCCTTTGGCTCCGCGCCACTTACCTTCGATTGTCCATAGAGTAAGGTTTTTTGTTTGTTTCTCTTCGGAAACTGAAGTCTTTGTGGGTTAAATTTTATATGTTGCCTCTAGTGATCAAAACGCACATATACGTGCTGGAAAAGAAGGCAAATATTTTCAGGGGAAGTTTCCTTCAAGTTACTAATGCTATGCCCGAAGAGAATTTCAAGCAGAGATAGTTTTCATAAGAGCTGCGCATGTATAACTCTACGGTCCCTGTGCTAGATTTGTAGTACCTACGCGTAAAGCACTTCACCGTTCCCCTGACAAGAATTAGGTCGAGAAGAAAGCTTTTGCTCCCGAACTTCAAACGCTTACATTCGGCTAAAACAGAACATTCTTTTTTTATATAAGAACTATTACAATCTGCAATCCCCTGCCAATAAAAAAAGAAAGCAAAATGGAGCACCGAAAGTCGCTAGAACCATCTTCACGACCTGAAACAACTAATGTGGGAAGCCGAATGTGGGTCAAAACTCCTGACCAGAACCAAATGGCCCCCAAATGGTGGACTGCGCGCTTCGACTACTGGGGTTTGGAACACCAAAAATTGCAGTTACTTTGAAATTTCAGAGATAAGTCAGCATGGAAAAATGAGCACCATCATGACAGCACACTTAAAAAATGTTTATGTCTGTTTCTGATTACGATATAATTGTATTTGCAGTGTTTTTGGAATTCTGAGCTAAAAACCACTGCCGAGCAGAAAACGCATGGCAGACAATGAAGCCTGTCTTTCCACAGAGGAAGAAAAAGTCAATACTTTCGAAAAATATATTATAAATAAATAGGAATTCATAATGAAGGCAATTCTCAAACGCCCTCAAAAAGAAAACAAAATAGAGCAAAATCTGGAAATCGCGTAGTACTCGAACGATTTTTAACGTACCCCAACAACGGTTGGCTCGCTTTGGACTTTCTTCATCTGTCGGTCAGCGAACGACTGTGGCCCAGCATGACTGATATCGAAACCAACAAACATCCGAGTCTTAGGAAACAAGACTGCATCACTAGAACCAGTACATCAGGGAAAAAAACCATATCTATTTGAAGAAACAATAGAATCCTTGAAAAAAGACCAGTCCAAAGTTGCACTGGAGCACGCTAATTGCATTAACCAATGTTTGACACGCAGCAATTATTTCATACCAGTTGGCGCCGCACGCATTGCGCGCGCAACACAGATCTGCGGCGAATTTTGATGGTGCGACGAAAATTTTCAAATTTGGCTTGATACACCACGAATATCTGAATTCTCAGCTAAATTCTATCCGCTCCATCATCGACGGCTTTCAACCTCTTTTTCTTCGTCAACCATTATCCTCTTTTTCTCGGTCTCCGGACTGCTTCCGGACAATAAATCTCGTGGCAAACTCCGCCTACTTCGGTGCGTGCTCCGCCCACCAATAGCATTTGGCCCCCTTCCTTTCGCCGACCTCTACCCCTTTTTTCACCGGTCTCTGGGACCTCTTGGAAGCAGCTGATCTCTTTTCCCTCGCCAACCTCTAACCCCGTTTTCCCTATCTCTAGGACTTCTTGGAGCCGAGTTATGAATTTTCGTCGCAAACTCCGCCCACTTTGGTCAAGCCCCGCTCGGTGATAGCTGGGCTCCACTCCTCCACCACCTCCATCCACCTTTTTCCCTGCCTCCGGGACTTCTTGGAGCCGAATTACAATTTCGGCGCAAACTCCGCCCATATTAGCGCACGCTCCACCCAACCGTAGCAGTTAACTTCTCTTTCTTTGCTGACCTATCCACTTTTTTCCCGTTCTCCAGGACTTCTTGGAACCAAGTTATGAATTTTCCTGGGTAACTCCGCCCACTTTGGCCATGCTCCGCCCACTAATGGTATTTAAGTTCCACTCCTCCACCCACCTTTTTCCCGGCCTCCGGGACTTCTTGGAGCCGAGTTATGAATTTTCGTCGCAAACTCCGCCCACTTTGGTCAAGCCCCGCCCACCGATGACAGCTGGCCTCCACTCCTCCACCCACCTCCATCCACCTTTTCCCGGCCTCCGGGACTTCTTGGAGCCGAGTTATGAATTTTCGTCGCAAACTCCGCCCACTTTGGTCAAGCCCCGCCCACCGATGACAGCTGGCCTCCACTCCTCCACCCACCTCCATCCACCTTTTCCCGGCCTCCGGGACTTCTTGGAGCCGAGTTATGAATTTTCGTCGCAAACTCCGCCCACTTTGGTCAAGCCCCGCCCACCATTGACAGCTGGCCTCCACTCCTCCATACACCTCTATCCACCTTTTTCCGGCTCTTTAAGACTTCCCCGACCCGAATTATGAGGGCTTGTAGAAAATGCTGTACACTTCAGAGCGCGCCCCGCCCATTGGGGGCAGGCCTCCGCCCACGTCATGTATGCAGGAAACACCTTAGACATTGCTCCCTTACACCAAATTGTTTTCTGCTCTGTAGGCTTTCTCCCAACCGAGTTATGAAATTTTTCATATAAGCACTGCTTTTTTAGAGAACGCCCCGCCCACCGGGGGTGGGTCTCCCTAATTCGATGTGACTTACCAATGCACACCTTAACCCACTTTTTGGCCCAGTTTCGAGGTCGTTTTGTCACTGAAATCGAAATCTTGGTCTTCGGTACAATTCATTTCGACGCACGCCACGCCCTCTGTGGGCGGGGCTCCGCTTAGCTGATGTGTGTTTTGTATTACGTGAGACCCTGCCCACCCCCATCCCACACTGTGAAGACCCGGTCCCTCCAGGGGCCGGGTGCAGCAAGCCCCAACTAGGGGAGGGATCCCCAACCTTGGGGATCCCTCCCCTCACCCAACGAGGGGAGGGATCCCCAACCTTGGGGATATATCCCCAACCTTGGGGATATATCCCCAACCTTGGGGATATATCCCCAACCTTGGGGATATATCCCCTACTTCGTCGCAAGACCCATCGTTTTTCGGTGGCTCCTGTGACGCAACCGTGCGGGACGGTCACTGCCGTCGACCCTCTGCGTCTCTGCAGGCAGGGGATACATCCCCCTAGTCGAGACTAGGGGGATTCGTCCCCTCACTTGGCGACGCGGAGAATTGAAGGCAGTTTCGGGTTTCTTCACCCTCTATTTCGCTTCGTTATTCGCATTTCTTTTTTCGCCATTACCTTGCCTTTGTTCATTCGCTGTTTTCTAAGCACTGTTCACAGTTTTAAAATTATCGAATATTCAAATTTGCGAAAAGAATCAGATACATATCAACATTAACCCTTTCGGCCCTGGCGGTGGCAATTGCCACCACCAAATTCAAACGCTTGCATTTCCGCTGAAACAGCATAGTTTTTCTAATTCTGCTAGAGTTTGCTTCAGTCAACCTTCCCCTTCCTAATTATGAGCTTAACCGGCCATTTCATTGTTTATTGCTGTTAGTATTGCAAGTATTTGTGTACAAGTGCAACAGTGAATGGGCGCTGACCCCCGCAACCGGCCAAGTAAGTGTGACTTTTCTTAAAATACTTGAAGTAGATCCATTCCTAAATCAAAATTATGGGTTATAATGTTATGCAAGATTATAAACTTTTTCGGCATAACTATGAAATTTCGAATTGTTTCGACATAAGCTTAAAAACTAAGAAGGTGGGCCAATTTTCAAAGCTTCTTAGTTTCTTTGTTTGTGATCGAATAGCTTCCAAATTTCGCCATAATGATACCTATATGCTCACAAGTAAAAACAATAGCTAGAAGTAAAATTTCTCCACGGGGAAAAATTCAGGTCCGAAAGGGTTAAGAATCTGCGCACGCGCGAAAGCAAATGCGAAAAGGATTAAATGCGTGTCGACATTGTAGAGCACGCTGTATTAGCGTTGCTGGAGGATTTTTGCACCGCCGTTTCGCGCTGTCGATCTCCGATTGACTCGGTCGATAGACACCCATTTCTTTTAAAAGGATTCGCAGATTTTGCGCGATTCGATGCTCCTCCCATTTTGTAGATCGATACGCATTTCATTCATTTCGCATTTGCGCAGATTCGTTCGTTTTGAGCGTCATTCGGCTGTGGCGCAATGTGTGAACAGTGCCTAGGAAAGGCTCAATGTGCCTCTGCGAGAGGAGGGCGTGGCGCGGGATCCACCGCTCGTTGCGCTAAAAAAGGAATTTTAGAAGTTCGGCGAAAATTGGCGGGGTATATTCTAGTTAGGGGGCATCACGATGCAGTTTGTTCAACGTGAGAAGGGAGAAGGCAGAGCTTGAGAAGGAAGACTGCTTAGACACTTAGAATTATCTCTTCTCCTCTAAGGGTCAGCCCCTTTCCGTGAATCTGACACCATTCACGGGGCCACACTGAGCCAGAAGAAACCACAGAATCAAAAAAAGAGGGAAAGGCAATTGAAGAAAAATGGTTAACGATGTGAAAGAGGCGCTCAGCCTCCAAGACCATTTGCCACTGTATTTCGTAAGAGCCACGAAGTGAAGAGATAGTAACGGTTCCTATGTGTGCCGTGCCATTGTATTTCGAAACTGCCATAGTGCTACGAAACATTAATGGTCCGTGAGCCTTCGAGATGCGGAAGCCCTGGGTCCTGCGACGAAACCCTTGAACGATTCGTAGAATGTCGAGGATGGGGATATGTCCCCAAGGTTGGGGATGTATCCCCAAGGTTGGGGATGTATCCCCAAGGTTGGGGATGTATCCCCAAGGTTGGGGATGTATCCCCAAGGTTGGGGATATATCCCCAAGGTTGGGGATGTATCCCCAAGGTTGGGGATATATCCCCAAGGTTGGGGATATCCCCAAGGTTGGGGATATATCCCCAAGGTTGGGGATATATCCCCAAGGTTGGGGATCCCTCCCCTAGTTGGGGCTTGCTGCACCCGGCCCCAGGTGGATCCCGAGGAGCTAGGGAATTTCGTGACAGACATACAGAACGACACACGACACACGACACACGACAGACGAAGCGCTTTATAGTAAGTAGGATAAATGATTCACTCAAGCTTTTTGCAATAGAAATGACTCTCATTCATTTTATGGTAACACAATGGAAAATGGAAACATGTTACAACCTAGTGTAAAGCTGTTACAGCCCAATACTCTTTTCGTCAGTTTTAATAGAACAGGTTTTGATCCGCTAGTCCACTCCAGAATTGTTACTGAAGGATCAGAAACCTTTAGCTGCATGCTGACTCAAGAAGGGAGCACCTATATAAGAAGAAAACCTTACACGTTTCTAAGACTGGGGTTTGCTGCTGCATACTGGTCACATATTTTAAGGCAGTGATTGACGCCACCAAGCTTCAAATTCAGCTTCAAACATAAGTTTCCAAGAACCATGAAGGCCCCCTGAAAAAATTATAAGGGGCTTCTGAAATAGCGAATACCATAAGCACTATTGTGGAACAAAACAAAGGTTTTCTGAACAGATCAGAAAACATACCTTTTGTCCAATAGCCTTGTTGAGGGTCTGAGCACTGACATGCTGAGTTACGATTTTGTACTGAGCTTCGAGACGTTTCATCAGGCCTTAACGAAAACGAGAATTTCTCTCAAGCAATTATGACAAACATAAAAGATTCTTAGTCATGAGGCTTTAAATTTCGCACCGTGGATTGGATCCAATTTTGCCTTTGTAGTGAACATAACAAATTTGCTAGTACCGCTGACATGTTTCATCAAAGAGTCGACATTTTGTTCGATTTCACTGCTCGTTTCACGAACTTCAGCCTAAGTGTTCAGATGTGGTAAAGCAAACATTCCAACTACGCTATTGTTATAATAGTGATGAAATAATATTAGCTTGCATCACAACACGTGAGAGATTTGCTCGTGCCAAGCAGAGCCGACTGCAAGCTTGTGGCATACAAGACATGCAAAGGCCAACAACGTACTTTCAGGTAAAACAGAAAAAAAGTGACCATTAAATGTCATTCTACGGAAAAAAATTAGAGTTCATTAACCATGGAGGAAGACTAGCTTCTACTTAACCTTGCTGCGCTGAAAGATTTTAACACATTGCGGACCGCCCGTTGTAAGTACCATCGTATCTTTTTTATATTTTTCAAAAATGAATCATCATTAATCTATCAACAATTTTATCAGTGATGACACGTATGGTTTCCCGGCTCTGAAAATGAGTGCAAACAGTTCAGGAGCATTGAAAAATGTCAAATAAATCAGATAAAACTATGCTCTTTCGTGCGAAATCGTGCGCCACATGGTGGCGCACGCGGTACGCAATGCGTTAAAACTGAATACATCCCATTTTGCCGAAACGGAGAGGGCAGAACAGAACTCGATCAACAGTTCTACCTCTCGGATTCCGCCAAAATTCTCTGCCTTTTAAGAGATAAAGCTCGAAGGAAAGAAAAAACAGAATGCACTCACGTCTCTAGCTTGTATCTGCACACCATGCTGCGAAGAGTATTTTGCCAATGCTTCGATGAAAGCTCTGAAACAATGAACACATTTCGTTTCCAGCTTTTCCTAAGACGAACAAGTGAACATTTCCGAACATACTCCGCGTCATTCTTGCGAACGCATCCGTCAAATACTATGAAGGTCCATCTCCCATACAGCTTAGCTGGTTCAGCAAACTGTTCCCTCGCACCTAACCTCCACTGCATGTCTCCTTGATGATTCGGCTGTACCTTCATAGAGCCTCCATAGGTGATGGCAGGCGGGTGGAAGCGTTTCGCTACAGCGCGCATCGGTCGAGTACAGATCTTAATCTAAACAGAACACAGTGAAACCCTTGCAGACCGAAACTACCAGATCCTTTTTTTGCCGCGTGTATAATTTAAATGGAACCGATTAGAACAGTAAGTATTTAGAGATGACTAATCAGAAATTCCTGAAAAGGATTATTCTAGTAAGGTAGGGGATTTTCTCATGAAAGCAGCTTCTTCTTGTTTGCAGCTAGCTGACGCACTGGTACAGCCATTAGCAGTAAGATATCTGTATGAAGTCATTTTCGATTTTGCAGTAGAAAATGAAAATACTCGAGATGACATGAAAATTTTTGCTCCACTTTAACGCAACCAGCTATGGTCTTCTTCACACCTAGCTTGTGTCATAGTGAGTTCTAATTCTATGATACATCCTCAATGAAGGCGCGTCTCAGCGTTAGGATTCATTTCCTGGAAGCACTGTAAGACCGCAGAGTCGACAATGTGCTGACAAACTTTTCTAATGGAAAGCATGAGTGTTGTAGGCTGCTGTCACTATGTCCTTGAAGCGCACTGTAAGCTTTTGAGGGCAACAACTAATCATGATTCCATAACTATTCCATTGTTACTATGATCACCTGTTTCAGCTGCAATTGCGCTTTCTGTGCTATAACAGTACTTCCACCTTTTTCTTCGAATATTTATGGCGCAATCGGTAGATATGCGCTTGAAACGGGCCTACAAATTTCTGCAAAATCCACCCCGGGTTCTAGCGCATCAAACTCCACTAAGTTTGTGCGAGTGTGTCAACAGGATCGTCCAGCTTTCGCGAACTAAGGTCGTAGCCGCGACGTCGCAACTGCAGCGCACGAGCTTCTGTAGGCGTTATTCGAATTTGACCTTTAAAGCTACGCCAAGCAGGTCCATCCCTTCAAATTCAACTGCAACCAAAGCGCGGATAGTTTCAATTCCATTTTTCTTTTTTTTTCGGATTCTTCAACACTGCGCTAGCGATCTTCAAGAACAAACTTGTTCACTCCGTTTTCTATAAAAGAGCCAGAGCAAGTGAATCGGAATTTGATATCCGCGATTATTGTGGACTGCTATATTGCTCCAACTGTCAAATTCAAAAGACCCGTCCATTGGAAAATCGCCGCGTAGCGACGCCGCACAAGGGAAGTACGCGGCAGCGCAACAACCGGACAATTCTGTTGAACGCTCCTATGCTATAAAGTTCGTCGTGGTTAACGTAGATAGGATGTTGATGTAAAACAACAAATCTAGAGGTGCAAATCTCCCTAATAAAACATCTGAAAGTACTCCGATTTATTCTTCTATTTGTTCACTGAAAACATTATGGAAAGCTTAAATTAAGGAGGAACGTGAGCAGCTACGCAGCCAGCATCTATTGCACGAGTGCTATCTGTGGGTTTAATATGGTTAAATCAGTACTTGAGCACAATATAAAACACCATAATTCCATGGACGCCAACTCAGTTCTCCACAAACGAAACATCAATCCAGTTATATGAATACAGCGGAACCTTAGCGCCGTCCGCTACACAGCAAGGAGAATTTTCGTGCACATTAGCTCCAACTTCACTATTGTGAGATAATGCTACAGGAGAGGAGTCTATTTGTAACCGACAAATAAAGCAGCGATTTCAAAGGATGGTATTCACTCTAGTGAGCACGGACAGCTTCGACCCATAGAGTACGGTCATGGGAACCTCACAAAGTAACAGAATGATAATCGCAGTGTAACTCACACCCCACTCCTCGAGGTACGGATTGTCGTTATTAAGTCCAGCTGCCTTGATCTGGTCTTCAATGTGTTTCTTCATTTGCACTGGAGGAAGTTGACACTCTCTTATCATTGATTCCGACTAAATTAGCCACAATCATTCGAAAAATTTCACAATGACAATGAAGTCTTTCTTAACGTAACACATCCGTGACTTGTACCTCAACTTTTTCGTTTTATCGGTAGCCATTACCCTATCTTACTACCGCTGAATAGCTCTCTTCTGGATAGCTATGTGGACAGACAATTGCAAAACATGAAAAAATATCAATGTAGGTCTAACAAAACAATCTCCACCCTGAATTTGCGTGCTCCACCGTGTGCCGCTCATCGGATTATTTAAAAAACCAGGGGTGGTTTTATTCTACAAAAGCATTTAATTCCCTGTACGACGCAAAAGAGGTTGCCATGAGCGCAGTGCTTGCGGCGCGCAAAGCCAGGTGACTCCATTAGAAGTAGGAAAAACGTACTCAGTGCAGCTCCAAGTATCATTCCAAAGAAGAAATTTAACTCAAGATTATCTACTCCGTGTTCAATAACGCTATTTGAAGCAAAAGAACATTTCTGCTCAAAAAATAACACTTTTAACGAAAGCGACAGGTAGTGGTGGAGGTCATCGGTCGATATCCTTGTGAAAGGAACCCCTAATAGTAATAGAAAGTAAGCAGTTTGTTTACGCACCATCTGTGAAGTCTGCTTTTCCGTTGTAACTCGTTGACCACGTTCAATTTCTAATACTTCCATGGGGTGATAGATGAAACCTTGAGGCTTACGCTCAACACAAAGTGGAAGGTTTGGATACCTGTAACACAGCATGTTGAAAGTCGCTACTATAGGGGTTTTCTAGAAGAACTGAACCAACGTCAATTGCCGCTTGTACCGCCTGAGAAAGTAGTCGTAAACAGTGATCTCTTCACCATCATGCTCAAATCTAGCCCTGGAACATGACGAGAGCGTAACAAAGAGGTAAGGCGCTGTCCCTGATCAAGTGCGCGAAACTGATCAGATGAATATAAAGCTATTGAGAATTGTATATTGTTCTGTTATTTGAGTACTGTTTATACATTCACACAACTTGAAAATAACTGTTTTAAAACGAACGTTGTAGCACTATCCTTCGAAAGACCACTGATGTAAAGAACTCGAGGGACTTCCGTGTGCGTCGTGCGGACGGCGATATCTAAAAGTAATCCCTTGACCTCTCTTATATGATGATAGTAATAGCAATAAGGCATACGGATTCGATGACAGCAAAAAGTAGAAAATGACAAGACGTGGGAGCAACCTCACCTTTCAACTGTCTTACAACTTCCGCAGCTGATCTTTTGTTTTTGAGCGCATCTTCTAAGGACAAGCCACGACGATTGTCAAGTCCCAAGAAGGATTCGCAGAAGCTTACAACTGACGTTTGACAGAAGAAAGGCGATTTCTTCGCTAAAGTAAAAAATTACTCGATCACGAGCTCTCTCACCAGTTCAGAAAATCAAGAAGACAAGGCAGCCAGCCTACTTAAGTTACGGTGACGAGTTTTATCCTAACAAAAAGCAATTTAATATTACAATGAAGGTGTGGAATTGTGAGCAAAGAATAGAACTTCTACCTCCTATCTGCAACATTGCTAAAATTTCGCCCGCCGATTCCACCACACGACAGTTTTTCTCAAATCCACATTTCACTACTTTTCCTTGTGGTAGTGGAACATCGTTCTTCGATGAACGCTCGTATGCCTTGTTCCCAAACAATATGTGATCTTCACTGAAGAACACCTTTTCAAAAAATCAATCAAGTCCACATCTGCAGAAAAGAAGAAAAAATTGGTTTCTAAGTACTATTTTTGGCCGCAGTTCACCTTTCGAAGTTCTCACAAGAATGTTGGGTTATTGGTTACACATTGCTAAAGCTGCCTGTGAGATTTGACAGAGCCGCTGGTCCAACCCTTACCTTAGGCCGATGTCATAGTTTGCGAATCGAGCGATTCGCTAGCGAATCGCTGGATCCGAGCGTTGCGCCAGCGAATCGAACGTTGCACCAGCGAATCGAACTTTGCACCAGCGAGTCGAACTATGTACCAGCGACTCAATAGTGGCGGGACCCAACGTTCAAAGGAAGCCCGCCACTTTCAAACAGTGTCACGTGACAGTGGACCCTTTGAATGGAACCCTAATAGTAATAGAAAGCAAGCAGTTTGTTTACGCACCATCTGTGAAGTCTGCTTTTCCGTTGTAACTCGTTGACCACGTTCAATTTCTAATACTTCCATGGGGTGATAGATGAAACCTTGAGGCTTACGCTCAACACAAAGTGGAAGGTTTGGATACCTGTAACACAGCATGTTGAAAGTCGCTACTATAGGGGTTTTTTAGAAGAACTGAACCAACGTCAATTGCCGCTTGTACCGCCTGAGAAAGTAGTCGTAAACAGTGATCTCTTCACCATCATGCTCAAATCTAGCCCTGGAACATGACGAGAGCGTAACAAAGAGGTAAGGTGGCTGTCCCTGATCAAGTGCGCGAAACTGATCAGATGAATATAAAGCTATTGAGAATTGTATATTGTTCTGTTATTTGAGTACTGTTTATACATTCACACAACTTGAAAATAACTGTTTTAAAACGAACGTTGTAGCACTATCCTTCGAAAGACCACTGATGTAAAGAACTCGAGGGACTTCCGTGTGCGTCGTGCGGACGGCGATATCTAAAAGTAACCCCTTCACAGCTATGTGGAACACGTTTCAATGCGACCTCTCTTATATGATGATATTAACAGCAATAAGGCATACGGATTCGATGACAGCAAAAAGTAGAAAATGACAAGACGTGGGAGCAACCTCACCTTTCAACTGTCTTACAACTTCCGCAGCTGATCTTTTGTTTTTGAGCGCATCTTCTAAGGACAAGCCACGACGATTGTCAAGTCCCAAGAAGGATTCGCAGAAGCTTACAACTGACGTTTGACAGAAGAAAGGCGATTTCTTCGCTAAAATAAAAAATTACTCGATCACGAGCTCTTTCACCAGTTCAGAAAATCAAGAAGACAAGGCAGCCAGCCTACTTAAGTTACGGTGACGAGTTTTATCCTAACAAAAAGCAATTTAATATTACAATGAAGGTGTGGAATTGTGAGCAAAGAATAGAACTTCTACCTCCTATCTGCAACATTGCTAAAATTTCGCCCGCCGATTCCACCACACGACAGTTTTTCTCAAATCCACATTTCACTACTTTTCCTTGTGGTAGTGGAACATCGTTCTTCGATGAACGCTCGTATGCCTTGTTCCCAAACAATATGTGATCTTCACTGAAGAACACCTTTTCAAAAAATCAATCAAGTCCACATCTGCAGAAAAGAAGAAAAAATTGGTTTCTAAGTACTATTTTTGGCCGCAGTTCACCTTTCGAAGTTCTCACAAGAATGTTGGGTTATTGGTTACACATTGCTAAAGCTGCCTGTGAGATATGACAGAGACGCTGGTCCAACCCTTAGGCCGATGTCATAGTTTGCGAATCGAGCGATTCGCTAGCGAATCGCTGGATCCGAGCGTTGCGCCAGCGAATCGAACGTTGCACCAGCGAATCGAACTTTGTACCAGCGAGTCGAACGATGTACCAGCGACTCAACAATGAATGCTGCATTTTTAATTCGCAGATCTACGTATTCGAAGTAGAACCGCAGTTACGTCTTCATTTGTCTCGTCAGAGAGCGATAAGCTCCATGGTATCGACCTCAAGGAGTATAACTCTCAGTTCAGTTTGGTCACAACACGATCTAACATCAAAACAGACAAAACCGAATCTACGAAAATGAGTCCTGCACTCGGATAATCACTCCAGCATATCCCTTGCGTTACCTGAGATACAGGAGATAGTTGAGGCTCGATTATTTAAGATTCCACTTACTGCCCCTTTGAGCTTGTCCTTTCAAGTCCTTCTTATTGGCACTGAGGAACTTGACACACTGAAACCTTATCATCTTGGGATTCCGGTCACTTCAAGATGTACCACAGACATTCAAAAATTTCACAATGAAACAAAAACTCTTTTCTTTAACGTATACACCACCTGGATTGTATTGCCTGCACGTTATCATAGGACGGGCATTCTCGACAATCGTCGTTCGGATGCTCATCTTTCTAGGCGGGGGGACGAGCGAGGGGGGGTCGGGGGGTGGAGGGGTGAGTGGAGAGAAAAGCCTTTTGACATTGACCTCTCTAAAGGTGCTGATCGGTTTGAAGACCATTCATTAGCGAAAACAAAACAAGAAACCCAGTAGCGTAACTGGTAGCGCACTTGCCCGGAAAAGCATAGGATGCGGGTTCAAGTCCCGTCTGGGGCGAAAGTTTTGTTCACAACCCAGTATCCTTGGGGAATTGAGAAAATTTGAGGTCAAAGCGGTGAAAATGTTGGTTGGAGGAGGGGCGACTTCATACATCTAGTAAAAGTGGCTCAATCCATACCAGTCGCAGAAGATCCCCGTATCCCTACTATGTATAATGCGTCCTACTGTTCCTGTCTGTCTGCGTCACTACTGTCCACGCAAAGTTATTATGGGTATCAAGCGAACAACAAACCTACAGGGTCCAGGTCAAGTTTGGGATGGGTATACCATATCCCTAGAAGTAAAAAACACACATCAGCCAAGCGGAGCCCCGCCCACAGTGGGCGTGGCGTGCATCGGTTGATTCCAAATACAGTCAAAAACAGCCTCGAGACTGGAACAAAAAGTGGTTATAAATGTGCGTCGGTAAGCCAGATTGCATTGGGGAGACCCACCCTCGGTGGGCGGGGGGTTTTCTCTGGAAAAGCGGTGCTCAATAAAAATATCAATAACTAGGTTAGGAGGAAGCCTACAGAGCAGAAAAGAAATTAGTGCAGGGCAGCGATGTCTAAGGTATTTCCAGCACACATGATGTGAACGGAGGTCCGCCCACAATGGGCGGAGCGTGTCCTGAAGTAGACGACGTTTTCTACAAGAGCTCATAAATCGGCTCTGAGATGACTTGGAAACCTGAAAACAGTGGATACAGGTTAGGAGAAGAGGAGAAGCTAAATGTCAAGGCTGGGCGTAGCTTACACCAAAGTGGCGGCCGGAGTCTTGCCAGCCAGCCCTATAACTCTCCTGATATTCCTTGCATGAGTCGCGCCTTCCCTGGGGTGTGGGGAAAAGCGTATAAGTGTTGGCAGAGGGAAGGGGGTCAAGTGCTGTGGGCAGGTGGAGCATGCATTAAAGTGGGCGGAGTTTGCCACGGTACTTCATAACTCGGATCCAATAAGTTCCGGAGATGGGAAAATAGTAGAATGAGGTTGGGGAAGAGATGATAGTCATTTGGTATCGGTGAGCGAGGCATGTAACGAAGTGGGCGGGGTTTACCACAACGATACGTTGCTCGATTTCGTCCCCTACAAGACCTCATAATTCGGCTCCGAGATGACTTAGAGACCTGAAAAAAATACGCCAGAGGTGAAAGTAGGAGTAGAGGTTGAATGTGAACGCTGGGCGTGGCACACCCGGATGTGGGCGGAGTTTGCGGCGTAAGTAAGATGTACCGAGCGTCCTCCCGGATGTTAACTCGGTTCCTAGAAGTTCCGGCGACCGGGGAAAATGTGCATAAGTATTGAGGTATGGAGTAGGGTTGAATGCCATTGTTGGGCTAACCATGCACCAAAGTGGGCGGGGTCTGCCTCAGAAATTCGTGACTCATAACGCCATTTACAAGACCTCATAATTCGGCTCCGAGATGACTTAGAGACCTGAAAAAAATATGCCTGAGGTGAAAGTAGGAGTAGAGGTTGAATGTGAACGCTGGGCGTGGCACACCCGGATGTGGGCGGAGTTTGCCACCGCTCTCATAACTCGGTTCCTAGAAGTTCCGGCGACCCGGGGAAAATGTGCATAAGTATTGAGGTATGGAGTAGGGTTGAATGCCATTGGTTCTTGGGCTAACCATGCACCCAAAGTGGGCGGGGTCTGCCTCAGAAATTCGTGACTCATAACGCCATTTACAAGACCTCATAATTCGGCTCCGAGATGACTTAGAGACCTGAAAAAAATACGCCAGAGGTGAAAGTAGGAGTAGAGGTTGAATGTGAACGCTGGGCGTGGCACACCCGGATGTGGGGCGGAGTTGAGAGTGGGCGTAAGTAAGAT
>MU869004.1:4794-15651 GCA_036418205.1 Ostertagia ostertagi | reverse complement strand
ATACGAGGAAGAAATTGGGTGCTAACTTAGTTGGGGGGGGGGGGCACGCGGCGGCGCGGCAGTCTGCTCACCTGGGCTCTCTCGAGCGAGACAGTGTAAACTCGAACATTCCAGCTTTTCACGCATGTCAAGTGACTGCCCCCACCCCCCACCCCCCTAGACTGCCTACACTCCCCCTGGCCCACGGATTTCCGAACATGCCAGGCGAGCAGACTGCCGCGCCGCCGCGTGGCCCCCCCCAACTAAGTTAGCACCGAAATTGTTTTTTAGTAGTTCAGTCTCTACGGAAGCAATATTATCGAATGTTTTAGCGTTTTTGGAGTCGAGTAAGCATAAGAAGAATGATCATTCACAAAAAAGTATTCTCACAAGAAAATTGGCCCTCCTCAAATACTTCGAAGGGTGGTTGGCACGTCCCGTACCCCCGACATCCCAACTAAGAGACGACTTTTTCTGGTTTTGAACCTAATCATATGAAAGTCCAAGTGCAGCCCAACATCGGCCGCGACCTGGTGAATATTACGGATGATGTCCCAACAAGAAGCCATTGTTGGGCTTCAAGAGCAGGATGGCCCAACTGGCTTCCGCACACTAACGGCTAACATGGACCGAAGGCGAGAGGTGAAACTTTGTCCTCAGCGACGAGCAGGATTTCTATCTTCCTAAAAATGATGTTGTGGACCCTGTGAAGTGTTTGTCAAATGGAACCTCATTTTGAGTATAAGATTCCAACAGTCAGAAATAGTGGAAGTATTGTCATGGATGAAGATGTGTCCGACCATTCGGCGATTCCCCAGTTCTATGTATCCAGCGAAATGTGGGTTGGGCTAAGTACAAGAATAGTCTGTAGAATACAATGCTTCGATAGTCAGAACTAGCCGAAAAGATGGGTTTTCTATCGTGGAAATGACCCAATGCAGGCCTACCTCCTCACTGCCGCCTTCCTAAACCCAGAAAAAGAAGCTGTTATGAAGCGACCAAGTCGAGATCTAAAGTTCAATTGAGTTCTACATCCCACGGGAAATCAATATGATGAACGACCTAGCTCCAGAGCTGAGCAGGAGGAAACGAGCGGCTTGGGGAGCGTCAAGAACATCGAGGGAGTAGTGAAGAAGACGAAGAACATCCGGCTCCGTGCCCACCTCTTCGATTCCGCTGTCCTTCCTGCCCTAACCTACGCCTCAGAGACTTGGACTCTGCGCAGGCAGGACGAGCATGCGGTCAGCGTTATCCCAACGCGCTGTCGAGAGGACGATGCTAGGAGTAACCCTATACACGCAAGTGCAGAGGGGAATCCGGAGTGCCGAACTACGCCAACGATCGAAGATCAGGGACGCTGCCGTTTTCGCCAAGGAATCGAAGATAAGGTGGGCCGGACACGTCATGCGATTTTGCGATGACCGTTGGACCAGAGCGGTTACCGACTGGATCCCTCGGGACGTCAAACGAAATCACGATTCTAGAAACGACGCCATGGCTCGATGGTCTAGTCACTTCTTCACGAAAGCTCTGAACGAAAGGAATGATGGACTTCGTGTCCCTCGAGCAAGGAGGATCCACTGGACCAACTCTGCACGCGACAGGGACGAATGGAGACGTTGCTGGCGCCCGCTCGAGCAAATCGACGATCAACGGGACGACAGGTGATACAGGTGAACCCACGGAAAGAAACTTGGCATGCTCGCTCAATTCCATTGGGAAATCCCCAACAATGCGACTTTAGTTACAGTGTGCGCAGGGTTCGATTAGAAAAGTCAATATAATTATTTTCATAGAATAACTCAACCCCTGCTGAGGTAAAAAACGAACTTTGAAATAGATATCTCACAGTACTTTCATCGAATTTTTACGGTAATGATGTGCTGGATGCGCATGATCGGGGGCGAAGGACGAGGGGGGGGAAGGGGAAGGGGGGAGGGGGGGGGGGTAATAGGGAAGGGGGCAAGAAAGGGGAGGCTGGAAGGGAGGAGGAGAAGAGAGAAGGAGGAAGGAAGGGGAAGGGGAGAAAGGGGGCGCTGTCATGCGCCGGAGAGGAGGGTATAAGGAGGGGGAGGTGGGGGAGGAGAGACTGAGAGAGAACGACCGTTTTTAAGAGTAAGGTCTATATTCATGTTGACGTATTATTCTAACCTGATGTGGTGATTGTGATAACACCCACAATGGCTACAAAAACACCGAACGAGCACACTCAGCCTCATTCTACATGGTGCTGGGGCAGCCGGAGTCGGCGGGCGGTAGAGGGGAGGGGAATGCAGAGGGGAGGGGAGGGGAGAGGGGGAATAGTGGGGTGGTTAATGGAGTACGTCATGCTAGTATTCCGTTGTTACTCCCTACCCTGTGATGCGCGCGATAGCGGGCGGAGCGAACCTGGTTTGGAATAACGACAACAGCGCAATGAAATGTAACTGAAATGAGTGCGTTATCTCAAATCTGCTTTCGAGTGACCTTCAAGCTCTTACGCTATCGTTGTTATCAGTCCTTATCATTCGTTACTCTTTCTGACCCCCATCAAATATGTTCCCGTCCCACTTCTACATCACTTATCGAAACCAACGCCTCTCTGCTGCTGGGACACCCACAGTGAATTTCGTGAAATTTGCGTTCTGGCGCCTCTTATCGGCTCTTATCAGTCGTTATCACTTTGACCCCACCAAATATGTTCCCGTCCCACCCCCTATATCATATCAAAAAATCAGCTCCTGACTGCTGCGACGCGTGCTATGAATTTCGTGACAGACAGACGGACGTACACACAGACACACAGACATACTTAGCGAATTATACAGGGTGGGCAAGAAATTACGGTAACAAAGTAAAACGGTAATAAAAAAGCAATGTGGTCGAGAAGTCCCAAATTAAAATTACAATCATGTTGGTGGAAGATTATCAAACAGAAAGCAATATTGCCCTTTGAAGTGACCGCTTTCTGCGTTGAGAAATAAACGAAGATTCCCTACTAAGTCACTTACCCTGTTGTGTAGGTCGGTGTGGTAAAGTATGTCCAAGGCTTTCAGGAGCGACTGCTCGAACAGTCGATGCTCCTATTATGCTTATAGCAATGCTTTGCCTTCGGCACACTCAATACAGAAATTGTGGTAGGACTAGCGTTGGGAGAGCTATGTTGCCGCTTCCCCAGTATGATGATTTCCAAGACAATCGGGTTGCGTCGATTTTTGGGCAATTTCTGCATTGTGAATGGGCGCCCAATATTGCTCTGATGCCCTGTGTTTCCCATTGAAGGTCCTTACGGTATGAAGCATCAGCCGAGGTAGAAGGAGTTCGAAATGATTTTTACTATCCAGTTTTCTATCTTGAGCAGCAGAGGTCCGATGTGTCTTCGAATCGTGATTTCTGCTCTTGTGATTTCTGCGAAAGCCATCACTGAGTGGCTGAATGGCATTTCACTAGCATTGGTCCAGTTGCCCTTTTTATTCCAGAGTGGCCAGACCATCTTCCCACTAAGGGAAGCGATCGATAAATAAAGCTCATGACGGAATCCGTACAGTGACTTGTAGCATCTTTGCTTTCTATTCAATTTTCCCGAATCGGTTGTATGTTAAGCATTTTCATGATTGTAATCCTTTTTGTTAAGACGTGTGTGAACAAATCGTTGCAAGGAAGTGCGCTAGATAGCAGTTTCAGCGACAAAACGACGGAATGAACCAGCTAGCTTCCAGCGCTTGTTCGCACGTATCTTCGAGATATTACTCGTGAAGTCGCAGAAACAATCCTCTGAGGTCCAGGCCTATTGGCGCTGGTAACTAGCCTATTGAACTTCGTAATGGTGGCCGATGAAGGTTTCAAAGAGCTTCTGAACCCTCATGCAGTGCAACACAATCAAACAGTTCGTCGGAGCTAAGTAGTGATTGTTTCTCAAGGAGTTAAAACACTGTCCATCCCGGAGTGGATATATTTTATGTGACGAAATCAAAGAAAGAACACTGAGCTATCAAAACAAATGCATAGGATATACATCAGAAACTCCTGGTGTTTAAAATTGGAAATTGACAGCAGCAACCTCTTGTTACCGTAATTTTTGCCCACCCTGTATATAGTAGGGATAGCAAACTATAAGGGCGCATGCATAGTCAGTCGCCCGACCGTAACGATACGTGATGTAACGTCGAATACTCAGGCAAGTCTGACGATCGATACGCATCGAATGCTGTGCGACAGTTACGATCGTTGCTGTCGGACGACCGACTATGCATGCGCCCAGCCGAACAGATCCTTTGTCGTGCGTCTCATCGAACGTCCATCAACCACTCCTCTTCCAGGTTCTCCAGAAGCTCTACCATCCATCCTCTGCAAAATTAACCTACCTCTTTCTTCACTGCTAGTTAGTGGTCCTCTTCTGGTGGCCATTTCCTCGTTCACTATCAAGTCCATGGTTAGTAAGCTTCAAATTCCAGCGCAAATAACGCGCTCCATTCACGCGCCCCTCGTACCGTAGCTGTTTTCGCTGTGGGAGCGCTGGCCTGCCGCGCGATGTCGCATTGCGAAGCGCAAAAATGTCGCTTTCTGTCCTAATGAACCACACCCCAAATCCGCACTCCAGACGCGTAAATAGTAGGTAAACTAAAACTCGTCGGAATGCCTGACCCGGGCTGCCGCACTTTTTTCACGATTTGGGGCGCGGCCGCGGCAAACCCGCGGCGTTCGCGGCCGAGTAGTGCGGCATCAGCTTGCCTGAGTATTCGACGTTACATTACGTGTCGTTACGATCGGATGAACTAACACGTAATGTAACGTCGAATACTCAGGCAAGCTGATGCCGCACTACTCGGCCGCGAACGCCGCGGGTTTGCGGCCGCGCCCCAAATCGTGAAGAAAGTGGGGGAGCCCCTAATCCGTCTTGTTAGCTAGCAGTCGCCCTACACTTACACCAAAGAAATAAAGAAAGGCAACGAAAAGAAAGAAAATGAGTAGCGAAGTAAAATATGGGGGACACACGGCTATTAGTCGCTTCCCCTACACTTCCGAGCGATCGATGGGATCACATTGGTCGCAATCTGCAGCCTCGGCCTCAGAAACCCTCGACAATCTCCGTCGATCCTCCGCGTCTCCTTCGTCGGGGACGCATCGACTTGGGGCCGGCAGAGACGAGAGGGTCGACGGCAGTGAACGTTTCTAGTGGTTGAAGGAAGTGGTCACGGAAATCCCTATGGAGACGTTGAGGAAAATGACACAGTGATTGGGTAGGGGCGGTCTCTTGCTGCACGTCGGGAATGGGGATATGCACTTAAGGTTATGGGTGTATGCCCGAGATGAGCCCATCCCCTCATCTGCGTCGGAAATATATTCCCGACCTTGAGAGATTTTCTCGACGCGACTGAGGGGATGTGGGTGAGGGGACCCATACCCGGTCGGAGCTTGTTGCGCCCGGACCAAGGACAGAATTAGTGGCGGGATACGCGCTCTCTTGGGGGAACGATGGGGTGCGGCCCTGATCTGCCACACCGGAGCAAACCAAGTTCATCGCAAATTCGGAACATACTACTTGGATACGTAGACTATTTCGGCCTCAATTCTGTACGGCCGATGTCAGACTTTGCGAATTCGTTCAAATCGCTGGATTTGCGAAGTCTGACATCGGCGTAAAGCCTTGGGTCAGGATCCTAAGTGGTTGGAGTTTTTTTTTGCGTTCGGGTCCGTTATTCGAAAGAAGGACATGTCGTTGAAGTCAGTCAGTGGGTTAGAGTAGAAAAAAGAAGTGTGCATGCTTTACCGGGTACTAAGACTGAGCATTTCAGAGGAAGAAAAGAGAGTAGAGACGCTTTTATACGCGTGCAAGATACGCGGCCATTGTGGTCGCAGTGCATTTCAAACCGCGTCACACACCTCCTTCTGTCAAAAATAGTATCATGCTAGAGAAGAGAAAAGGCTTCTGCATGAGCAATGTTTATTTCCCAATGTTTCTGGGCTCAGCCATAATGGAATCCTAGAAGATATTGCAATAGCGCTCGTAGTTAGATGTTAAAATCAGAAAAAAATAGCGGGATGGTTAGGGACGAGACCGCTTGCATCGTCTCAGAATATACACTTTTAAACGCGTTCTAAACATTGACCAGGTATCAGCAAGTATGTACGCCTTGAACAGAACGCACACGTTGAGACAAAAATGCCCCGCATATTGCAATAGCGCCAATGAGACCTCGGTCAGACTCGGCGATTGCGTCGCTGTACACCAGCGACGGAGTCGCTGGGCGACGATAGGATATAATCAGGAAAAGACTGCGTGGGATGCACTTGAATGCGAGGAAAGTGGTCCTGTAATAATTGACGTGATGAAATGACCCACCAAAAGAAGTTGTGAAATACAACTATCATGGATTTTCCCACTCGATCAAAGAACCAATCAAGTTTCGAGCTAGTTACTTCAAGATACCTTTGAAGGTTATTACAATGACAGGGAGGACCACTATCCTGATTAAGAATTTGAAAAAAAAACCGAGCAGAACAACATGAACGATGGGTGAGGATGATTAATCCCCCTGCCAACCGATATCGATCGTGTGCTGATGAGTCATCGCCCGTTGCTGCCACTCTTGTGCCGGGCAACTCCGTCGCCGGCGATTCCGTCGCCCAGCGACTCCTGTCGCTGGTGTACAGCGACGCAATCGCCGAGTCTGACCGAGGTCTGAGTAGGAATGAGCCTTACATTAGACTGCTTTCTTACTTTACGCCAAACACGTAGAAGATGCCAGCCTCCCTAATCACGCACCACCACAGACAGCTGGCGCTATCCGCTTATGTCCGATGTCAGACATTGCGAGTGCAGCGAGCGATTCGCTAGCGAATTGAGCTGCGTACCATCGGATCGAACTATGTACCAGCGACTCAACACTTTGAAAGTGGCGGGACCCCACGTTTGAAGAAAGTCTCGCCACTTTCAAACAGCGTCGAACCAATTGCCCACAAAGTTCCTCCCCGTCACTAGGGCTACAAGGGGAAGTTGGTAGGCCAAAGTGGCCATATTGGATGAACTGTTGCCTAAACCTACACCCTCAAGAAATGCAGGACGAGTTTTTTGTAAGCTGCCCACTGTTTAATTCAGTTCCGTTGCGGGACCATGCGGCATTCTCCCTTCGACGTCATTTGTTTTTCGCTTCTTCGGGCTGCGGTTTGAGGATGGGGTATGGGAAGGATTGCTTCTGACCGGTCAGCCTTAACAGTGCGTCAAAGTCGTGTGAGTAGTCAAGTTAATGTCAACTGCAGGGTCCGACCAAGCTATTTGTTACTATTGAACGTGACAGCCTACAGACACGACCACATCGTTTAGGGGCTGTGAAGATCTTTTTTCATGTGACGCACATATTGCATGATGAGATGATGACAACAACACGGAGCTTACTTTAAATAATCAAAAATGAAAGGGAACGTAGCACGCACAATTGCGGCATCTACAAAGAATGACTCCGCTGATCAGTGTCGATGACAATTCACACCTGTTCTAGAAGGGTTGCTGTTCTACATAGCAAATCGGTTCAAAATAGAATAGTTTAGTACTGAGCTTCCAAGATCCAAGATTGTCATGCGGGCACTTATCCTGAGGTGGCAGTTACGATATTGTCTCGCGAATCCGACATTGCGGCGCGGCGAACCTTGGAGGCCTTCTGGATCAACGCCAAGACCCCTAGGATCAATAGGAGGGAAGAGTGTGTTGCGGTGACTACAGAGCTGGCACCCTTTGCGGCCTTGTGTGGCTTTTGACCTACATGATCAATCCCCCGCGGGGTCTTCCTGACGGGGGCGGGGTCGGGGGCTACTGCATAGTAATCAATAATAAGGGTTCAGGGGGTTCAGCGGCGCGCCTAGCCTCGAGGGGTCTTTTGGAGTGATTTGATCTACATGATCAACCCTCCGGAGGTCCCTAAAGCAAATGACCTGAAGGCTTTACCTATTTAAGCCGCGTTACTACCAGCTCGGGGTGGCAGGTGGACCTCTCTGGCCAGCATCTCTAAAGGTTCGTTCTCATCTCCCTCCATGACATCGTTTTAGTAGTTTACACCCTGTTGAATGATTCTTGTAGGTTGAAATAGTGTTTGGACGGGTAGTTTCCTAAATGGCTTTCGACTTTTCCAGGCTCTGAAGAAGGTGAAAGCACCGAAACGTCGGCCAAATAAAGCTATTGACAATCTTGGTCGGAAGCTCAGTACTAAACTATTCTATTCTAAAAATATGCCAAGATTCATTCAAAGTCGAACTTGGACACTACTGCAAATCGGTTTGCCAAGAACGTGGTTGCGGAGCATATGGCGATCATTTTGTCCAAATGGTCGAGTCACAAACGAACCGTTAAACAAAACGGCAGAGCCAAAATACGACCTCTGCATGGGCTGCATCTTCGGACAAGCCAAACATGTTTCTGAATGTCACTAGATTCGGTGTGGATCGCTTATGAAGCGTATCTCGACGCTAAGCGCCTGCTATCCTATTATAAATGCCAGTAGAGAATGATCAAGTTAAAGTTATGTACATTCTATGCAAAGAATGCATGTGGCATATCTAAACAATGTTGTGGCATCGCAATGTGCCTCCGGCGGGGGGGGGGGGGAGTAGTCTGTCGGAAGGCCACTAGAACCCAAGCCCAGCGTGAAAGGACGAATTCCGGAGCGAATGAAATCGCTTACACAGCTCGGATTCCCTCTTCCTCTCTAAGTCCAGCCCCAAAACTGAAAATTTAGGTGAATCTGTCACAATGTTACGGGCTTTCAGGGTGTAGGTTTAGACAACAGTATGAGAGAGATTAGATGTATACCACTTCAAGCCATTCGTACACTGATGTCAAACCTATATTTCAGATATGCCTACTACCCTTGAACAGTTTGACCAAAAAAAAACAAACAATCGAGGCGTTAATGTCCTTAACCCATAACGGACGGCCAGTGTATTTGTTCGCGTGCGCCACCATGTGGCGCACGCCGCCACCCAGGGTAGGGTTTATGTAGGCTTATGTGAACAGCAGGGGTAAGACGGGGCTAAAGTAGGTGTCGGAGTCTCATCATCCGAAAAAAGAGATTTCCGTTGACGACAAGTTCGTAGCCCGCCTTTCCGCTCTAAAACTAGGGTGCAAAGAATGAATGGAAGCTGTAGGTGACATTATCGAAAAATGCGAAACAACAACCCCGAGCAAGGATGTGGCTATATTTAGGGGAAGGGGTCTCGGGACGTGCGAACCATGGGTAAGCCACCCATCAAATAATAAACTTATGTAAATTAAAACAAAATTTATTGTAGGTTTGTCAAAAATCCAGCCGTCCAGGTCCTGGGAAGATATGTTATTCCACATTGCTGAGAGTATATATGGGTATATTAAGATTGCTAGAAACATTCCAAAAACAAAAGAAATAGTCGTGCGCCACCTTGTGGCGCACGCCGTCCGTTATGGGTTAAAAGGCAAGAATCAGGATTAAATTGATGGGTGATTCCACTCAAATGTGAAAGTAGGGATGGGAGGTGGACCAGTGGAGAAAAAGGAAAAAATCCTGAAATACACAGGAAATACGAGCATTTTGCTCTATGCTGTGGAGAAGTTCAAAAGACAGGCAGGGAGATGAGAGATAATGTGAGCGCGGAGAGCGGTAGAGAAGTCCGAGAAGAGAGAGCATAGCAGCGACGCAGACAAGATATCGAACGGTGGGCGGACCATGTTAAGTTTGGTGGAGTCTGTTAGAAGTCCATGGCGCCTAGGGTCCTAGTGACGCGTTTCGATGTAGAAAGGTGGCGCTACCTTTGCACTTGCGTACCCAGCACTTCTAGCCATGGTAAGGGCTTCTTAGGTGGGTCTGAGCCCGAACTTTGCGTTTAAAGGGGACATTGAAGTGAGTGATTACTTTGGAACTCGGATTAAGCCTCAGAGAGGGGGAGGGATTCTGAGAGGATGTGAGCGAACACTGCTCTCCTGGTGTTTATTCCCAATTATCTGCTTAGTACTATGTAGTGTCACAGTCCGCGATCCGTCGCAGGTTTCGCGCGATTCATAAAAATTGCAAGTGCCTCATTTGAACATTTGAAACACTGAATATGAAACAAGTAGAATCATGAACAGTCGTCATTCAGCCATCACCATCAAGCAGAAGCGGCAGGATTGAAGAGCACCTTATTGGGTTGCGATTTCTGTAACTCGTCGCGCGAAACCTGCAGCGCGGACAATGCCACCAACCTAAGGACATGAGCGCAAAAATCGAGTTGGGATTGATATCGAGAATAATGCCGAACCCATTACATTTCGGAAGCTTTCAACAGCGTTCAGGCAATTAACAAAACCGAGAATCAAGAAAAAAAAACGATTCAAAAAAAAGCTGAAAAAGAAACAACAAAGAAATGGAGCTTCTAGTTATCACAAGGAAGCTGATCTGTAGTGTCTGACATAACTTTTTTTGTTATCGACTGTATTTCTAGGTCTATCAAATATTACAGCTTTTGACATGTTTGTTTCGCTAGTTGCCTGAAAACTTTAGCAGACATTGTATTCGACATGTTTTCGTTTGTTAGCAGCAAATGCCCCTCGCTTTGCAATAGCGCTCACTGGTTTTTCGCAGGAGTGCTGGAGCTACATGTGCTGCTGAAACTTGTCAACAGTAGACAGCCAACTTCTATTCCCCCAGACAATACCTAACCATTTGGGCGCGGCCGCGGCGAACGCGGCCGAGTCGATTGCCCGCGAACCGTTGAAAACGCACTCGAGGTGCCCGCGAACTGTGCTGTGCTGAGTTCGCGGGCACCTATCAACTCGGCCGCGTTCGCCGCGGCCGCGCCCAAATGGTTAGGTATTGTCTGGGAGCCCCAACTTCTAGTATCTCTCCACTACATCCAAGACAAGACCTTTGGTGGTGGAACTTGGGTTCGGGGGGG